>VDFB02262861.1:86891-128577 GCA_007258455.2 Sequoia sempervirens
GAAGATTTATTAAATCTCAAGTGAGGCAGGGTCTTATCCATGGTTGGAGCTGGAGCAATTATCTCCCTTCCTAATCTCATATTTAGTTTGTGGGTGATACTAGGTTGATGGGCAGGGCTAGAATTAGTGAGGTAGTGAACTTCAAGAGAGCTTTAAACATCTATTTGAAGGCTTCAGGTCAGTGTATTAATGATGACAAATCCTCCATTTATTTCTTCAATAATCCTTGTATTTTTTAGAGCAGGATTGCAAGGATCCATAGATTTCAAATCGGTTCTCTTCCCTTGATGTACCTTGTGATCCCATTGGCTTTGGGATCTCAGTGTAGAGATTATTGGCAGGGAATTTTGGATAAATTCTAGAGTAAGGTTAGTCATTGGACTTACAGATGGTTATCCTCTTTTGGGAGAGTAGTTCTTCTAAAGACGGTGGTGCAGTCTCTCCCCATTTATAGGTGTTGTGTGCAAGTTCCCCCATCCACCTTTGTGTGGGAATTTGATGGTCTATCTCATAAATTTCTTTGGTTAGGCAACCTTCTCTCCTCAAAGTGGAGTTTAGTCAAGTGGGAGTCTATCTGTAGGCCGAAGCATGTTGGGGTCCTTGGTCTTAGGTCTATGGCTCTTACTATCATAGCGTTGGCTGCCAAGCTATACCGGAAGTGGTGCAACAATCAAGATCAGGATTTGGCCAAGATTCTTGCCCACAAGTATCTTCCTAGGGCTGATAGCCTTGATGTGTTGCGGCTTGCTTTACTGGGTAAAAGTTCTTGTATTTGCGATACCCTTAAGAAGGGAGCTCAGCTGATTAAGGAGGGTCTCTTCTAGATCTGTAATAGAGGCTTAGATATTCTATTTTGGCAAGACTCTTGGGATGGTCACCCTCCCATTCTTTCTAGCTTTTCTCAGCTTCATCCTCTTTGCCATATTTTTTTTATGCTAGTTGGATTAAGGTGGAGCATTTTAAAATTGTCAAGTGTATTTTTCAGGCAATGGTGGCTTGCTAGAAGGACCCGCAGGAGTGGCCCATGGGTAGTTCTGATGAGGATCATGCTATTCTTACTAGATTTTTGGAGGGCAGGCTCTGCAGCTCCTTTAATGCGAGGGATATTTTGGCTTGGATTCCTAGTCAAAAAGGTAAATTTATTGTTGCTCAAGGCTATGCTATGCTTGACAGGAACTTACATGGTCCAGCTAAGGTGCAATGGTGGAAGAAGGTATGGGACAAGTTCTCTTGGCCCAACTGCAATTTTTTCTTATGGTTTGTTTCTTAGAAGAAGTGTCTCACTTGGAAAAATCATTGCAAGTGAGGTTTTCAGGGACCTTCTATTTTCCTTCTTTGTTCGCATGGTGAGGAGTGTACCTCCCACTTGTTCTTTCTTTGCCCTTATTATAGAGAGATATGGCATAGATGGTGGGAGGCTTGGCATCATGGTTGTATTCATGCTACCTCCCTTATTTATTTTTGGGAGAGTTTGGGTAGGCCTCCAATGAAGACTTCTTTTCTACAAGTGGTCTGGTCTATTGGGCTTATTTTCATTCTCTAGAACCTTTGGTTGGAAAGGAACCGTAGAGCTTTTTGTGGCTCCAATTTGGGAATTTTTTCAATTGTGGTAGAAGATAATTAGCAGGCTTTAGGAGACTATTTCTGCTAAGTGTGATATGTCTGAAAATACTAATCCTGGTGATCTTGCTATTTTTTAAAATTTGAACCTGGGGGATAGTAGAAAGGGATGCTTTGCCGGAAGAAGGCCCTGTTAGGTCAGGAAAAGGGTCTATCGAGATGGGAGGTGGATGCCTCCACTGGTGGGGGTCCTAAAGATTAATACCGATGGTTCTTCTTATGGGAACCCTGGTCATGTTGGTGTTCGGGGTATTGGTATAGGTAATGATGGCGGTGCGGTTTTTGTTTTCTCTATTTACAAAGGTCAGCACTCTTATAATCTGATGGAGGCCCTTGCTATTAAGATTGCAGTTGAGTGTGGATGCTCTTTATGTTGGAGGAGGATCATCTGTGAGTTAGATTCTTAGATTGTTGTGGATATGTTGAACAACTAGAGTTTGGATGATGTTAGTTGGCAATTAGCCTCTGTGGTTAGACAGATTCAGACTCTATGCAGTTCTATGGATTGTCTCCTTTTGTCATATCCCTAGAGAGTGGAACAAAGTGGTTGATTTTTTGGCGAAGTGGGCCTCTGAGAATGCGGATGGCTACAAGATTAGTGGAAGGGATGAGTTACCTTTTGATTATCTTGGGACCCTAGAGAGGTTTAAAGTGGAAGACAGAAATATGTAGTGTTGTTGTTGGTTTTTCTGGTGGTGGTCTTGATTTGGTGGCCCTCTGACCTTTGCCTTGTACTTTGGATTTGATTGAATAAAATTTTTACCCCTTCTTTTTAAAATACATATATATGTTAATAATTAATTGTTGAATTTTATTATGACAAAAGTTCTGGCAGGCCTTAACTACGGGTCAACGCAAAGGAACAAAGTGGGTCATATCAGTAGGTTCCCACATAATAACCTCCAAGGCAAGTGCATTTTACAGGTTTTCAATTTTGTTGTTCATTTTTGCAATTAGAGTATATTTTTTGACTGTAGCTTTGTCTAATTTCTTAAAATTTGTTGCGTAGATCAGGAACTAGAGCCCCCTTTCACTATAGAAGGTGTTTCTCCTTCAAGGTCTATCCAGGCAAGGAACGATTCAAATGCCCAATTTATAGTTTGTACTATTTTTTATTTTGATTGTGTTTGCATTTTTGTCATCAACTTTCTGATCACACTCCACGATCCATCATCAATTTTCTCTTCCTTGCTCTTTCTCATCCTGATGATGAATCAAACAGTGTGATCTGAAATATTGATGACAAAACATGCAAACATAGTCAAAACTAGAAACAAAAACTGATTCAGAATTATGAATTGTAAAAACTTGATATCTATAATTTATGGATCCAAAGCAGGCAGCCATGTTGGGATTCTTGTCGGCCATTGTAGTGGAGTATTTGATCGGAAGAGATTTATGGTCGCAGCTGTATGGTGGAGGAGCGGAATGGCTTGCTTTAACTGAAACAATAACGTTAGTGGGAATGTTGGTGCCCTCTTTGAAGGGAATATCTCTGTCAGGACCAGTATTTACAACCACAATAGAGTTACTGAATGGGCGCATTGCTATGGTTGGCTTGGTGGGACTAGCCATCAATGAATACATCAGGGGCGGACCTCTTCTATAAACACCTAAATAGGTGATGGACTAAAGTCAATGTACTTGTTTACTGACTATTTATCTCTAGTGTCTTGATCAAGACACACCCATGAGGCTTGGATGCTTTATGTGGCCATTTTTAAATTTTATATTATAGCTTAAAACTGTATAATTTGACTTCTGTATATTTTTTATATAACCGTATATATTGCACATAAAAAATTATTATAGGTGAATTTAACATAGTATTTTAATTTGTGATATTAATATGGATTATTTTGTATATTTTTTATATAACCGTATATATTGCACAAACCATTCACAAACAGCTGATGCTCATGCCACCACTTCCTTGAATTTCAACAGAAATTGAGGATCTTGAAGCCACATCTTTTCAAATCTAAAAGGAAACCACAAAGATTTCACTCCCACAACACCTCCAGAAGAATCAAAAAAAGATCTGAGGCTGAAAATGGTAGAATCCTACCATCCATGGTAAAGGGGAAAGCTGTGAAATCCCCACTAAACAAAAATCTATCTAGTTTCTCCGCTATCCCATTGAAACCTGACCTTCTATTCATCTAGATATAAGAACCATTCACCAATTGTATATACAACAAGGAGTTTGAGTTTACAAATTCCTTGAAAATTGTTTGAGACTGTAACTTCCTCCCAACCCCACCACGCTTGTCTTTCGCCTTTAGGATTGCATTAAAATCACCCCTAAGATACAAATCGAACCCTTTCAAGACTGAAGAAAGGCTCCAATGTCTTGCCATACCAATCTCTTGTGCACCAAATTAATAGGCCCATAAACATTTACCAAAATGAATTCAAGATTTGAATTCACACTCTTGAATTTTCTCACCAACCACCACCTCCGTGCAACCACTTCCTCATATTGTACAAGCTGTGGATGCCACATTGTTATTATTCCACCCTAATCCCCTTAAGAATCAACAACGGAGAAGCTCCAAGCCCTTTGTTTTTCCTTCAAACTCCCTATCTCGTCATTTTGCAATTTAGTTTCTTGAATAAGGATGATATCCACCGATTTGTCTTCAGCCCTGACATCTAAGTAGATGTTGCTTGTTAGGGGTGTTTAAGCCCCTAACATTCCAGCTTAGCACCCTCATTGCCCCCTAGGAAGGGGACCACCCTTCCTTGATCTAAGATGCATAGTAATTTTTTGTTGTCCAGTTGCCTCCACTGCAAGAAAACTTTTCTCTTCATTTGTCTTCTACCCAACTTTCTTCTTATCTCCACAGTCTAGAGTTGCTTTCCCATTACCCTACAATTGAATCCCCAACCTCTTCCTAGTAGACACTTTTGACTCCTCTGAATTCCACTCCTTCACCACTCTGAACTTCCCTTGAACATCCTCCACTACCTTCTCCTCCCACCTCAGATTCTCAGCCTCTTCTACTTCTTTCATAGCACTCACTTCCCAAGGAGCCTCTCCATACAAAATCAATTAAAGATTTTTTTCATCTTCCCAATCTAACCTCTTCTCAACCTTCTTCTCCTCAAGATTTTCCTCTTGATGAACCTTAACCAAGGTTCTTAATTAATTCCCTACCTCCATAATTGTTTCCCAATCATTAAGTTCCTGGTCCAAAATTGAAGCACTCTCCTTCAGGGCAGCATTCATGTCAATATCCTCCAACCTCTCCTTCAAAGGTTGCAACCCTATAGGAAAACCACCATGCTCTAACAATGGTAAATCTACGTCCCTCCTCCCTACATCCTTAGAATCCTCACACTGAACAACCTTAACTTGACCATTCTTAAATAGTCATCCCTTTGAACATCCCTCTACTAGATCCATAATCCCTTTACCCGTCTGAGAAGGTCTCGCCTTATTCTTGAGTCCCTCTCAATCCCACATCTTCAAACTATCATCTGGCATTGAGACCAATTCCAGTTAACCTTTTGAACCCATTTATCCCCATTAAGTACTAGCTCCATTTCATCCCATAGAGTACTCCAGGGTGCCACCTTGATTAAAACCCTCATCCTACCCTCATTGGCATCATTTAGGGCTTTGTCATCTATGCCTAAAAATTTTTCCAGAGCTCCTCCAATACATTCTAGAGCGTTAGAAGACCATAGTTCTGAAGGAAAGTTATCTAGCTCAACCCAAACCCTCTTATATCTAAAGTATGATGAGTCGGCTCAAAATGCCTTGACCAAGGAAAAAAATAAAATCCAAACCTGCCCATTCTTAAATGAGACATTTCTAGAATTTTAGATCTTATTTTAGCAAAGACACACTGAACCAAAGTGAAGATATTCGCCAAAAAATTTATGGTCACCTTATCTTGCCACTTGTCAGACCACCATTATCACATATGAGTCTTAGTGCAATTATCATCCTACCATTTTGCAACAATAGCCCTATTCTCCAGATTAACTCTTGTACTGTCAATTTAAGCATTTCTAGGATCACCTGATCAACATAAGATTTAATCACACTAGGTAAGGGCTGCCAATCCTTTATGATCTCTGGAGCACTTTCTTGGGTAACCTCCTTCACTCTTTTCTTATCCCATTGCATCTTTCCTCCAACAAGGCCATTTTTCCTCCCAATCTCAGCTTCCCTAGCACCCCTGGTAGCCCATTGCCTATTCTGTTGAGCTCTTAGATTCATCATTTTATTCCCTCTCCCCCCATACCTTGAGGGTGATTGCTTTCTTTTCCTAACTTACCTCATTCTTGGTGATCCACCCCACCCACGCCTCCAACTAGATACCCAAGGCAACTCTCTCTAAGGCTACCATTGAAAGCCCCTCCTTGGTTCTGAAGACACACAAGACCTTCTTTCTCTGCCTTTTGACGACTTCCTTCCCTCAGGCTCCTCAACACCTATCCTCGAAGCATTCCCTAGGTTGATTGACCATTCCTTAGTCAATCTTGAAGTGATGGCCATTCTTTCTCTGCATCCCTCGCCCAAGATCTTGCATCCCAAAACCCTCACGACCACCCCTAACGACCATTTTTAATAAGAAATAATAACATATAATTAGTTTATTATAATTATAATATAATAATAGTATTTATTATAATAATAATAAAAATATAATTGTATTATAAAAAAATTATAATAATAATAAATATAATAAGAATATATGTTAATAATTAATTGTTTAATTTTATTATTTATTTGATTTACAAATATTTTATTTTAATTTAAAATTATTTTAAAAATATATATTTAACAAGAAATTTACTTTAAAATTATTTATTTATTTATTTTATAAATATAGACTTAAGCATCAAAAATACATTAATAATTGACACAAAATGCGGTGGTGTCCAATTTTTCTAGCTGGGCCAAAGTATCACACACTAAGCCTTGACCAGTCAATGCTTTTTGTCATTTTCTATTTTCTGTTGGGGTATGTCTAGCACTGGCTATACTATGGTCATCCCATGGCCCATGCATAGACATAGGGATTTTGTCAGGGAAGTACTGTAACTCGGCAACGAATTTCAAATCATGACCCTACTCTCCGTAGCTAGTAAATTTACTCTGCCGAAAACTCTAAAAGCCACCTGCTATTATTAATTTCAACCGTGCCTAAATTGAATTTCAATCTTGCCTAAATTTCAATTTGCTTTTCATTTTTCCTTAATGAACTCCATTCTCTATTTAGCATGCACAAACTTTCTCGAATGGCAAAAGCGCCCTCAAATGGCTTATGACTGTTATCTTAGGGCTAGAAGTTCTTTTAAATTTTGACTATTGAAATGTAGATGATCTTGGCTTATTTATTCTCAACCTACATGTTTGTCAATGATCCATGGTCTTTTCTAATTCATTCAAAAAAATTGATCTTTCTTTGAACAATAGGTGCGATATTTTTAGAACGAAATTATTTTCGATAGTTGTTTGAATGTTTCTAAATTTTTGTTTTATTTGTGTGAAAATTAAACCCATTGGTTATGTTAGACCATCTGGGATCAATATTTTTATTTGGCTTGTGCAGTGACTACGAATATAGCTCTCAATGATAAACATAATAAAGATTTTTCACTACAAATCTGACCTGCTTCCCCATTTGTCTTTTAGTTGTAAGGATACAACTGTCCTCTTGGAATTGCAAGAACATCATGTTAAAATTTGGACCTATGTTGCATTTGGAGCTCAATCTATCTTTGGGGCTTCAAGAGGGGTGCAAGGCTCATCAAGTTGGGATCTCTCTAAATGTGGTTTTGGGGCAATAGTCTTTAAAGAAAAAAATTTATGTTAAAAATCTACTTTTTTTTTAAAGAGAAAATCGGTGTAGTTTAGATCTAATAGTGTTGGTATGTTGAAGATATTGTATATAGTTTTGTAATTTAAAAAGAGAACTATAATGAATGTTGTAAAAGAATATTGATATTTTGTTCTATGGATATTTCTCTAGTGTATTACTAAGATTTAGCCATCTAAATCTTTGTGTTGTTGATATGATTGTTGATTCTATTATTTTATTATTATATTTTTTTTTTCAACTCATTTGTGATGTAATATTGTATGATTCTATAGCTTAAAATTTTATCATTTAGGCCTAGCTTTTTTAATATATTTTAATATAATATAATCATAGGCTATACTCCCACTCTAGTATGTCACTACTAGAACTATATGAATTTTCTAGCTTTATACAAATTTAGCTTTGGTTCAGTGTGAAATTGAACCCGTTTTGTCTCCCGCTTTGGTCATAGTATATTTCCTAGATGGAAAAAATAAGTGATGCATAGAAAAATTGAACTTGCCCTAATTTAGATCATAGGCTATACTCCCACTCTAGTATGTCACTACTAGAACTATATGAATTTTCTAGCTTTATACAAATTTAGCTTTGGTTCAGTGTGAAATTGAACCCGTTTTGTCTCCCGCTTTGGTCATAGTATATTTCCTAGATGGAAAAAATAAGTGATGCATAGAAAAATTGAACTTCCCCTAATTTAGATTGACTATCATATACAATTGACCTATCTCTAGCCCATTTTTCAAAGGGATGTTGTCTCAAACCTATATACATAGGATGTGATTTTTCTTCTCTTCAATTCATTTCAAATAGAAGTAGATGTTGTCTCAAACCTATATAAATTGAGTGTAGTAGCTTCTTTCTTTTTACTTGATATATATGAATTATTTTCATGTTTATTATATTTGGTTAATATTGAAAATAGTTTATAACTATATTTTATATGAGCAATTGATCGCAAAAGATATATAAACCTTAAGTTGGAAGAGACAAAAAGGAAATAAATGTGGAAATAGAGGGATAACTAATTTAAATAGTCCAATACTGTAACCCAAACCACCTCTTAGCCTAAACTAAAAGGAGGGGAACAAAAGACAATTCATAAAATTGAACATTTGCTAAAAAATAAATGTCCAAGCTATCATCAAAAAGGCCAAACATGATCACACAAACCCTATCATAGTTAATAACACCACTTCAACATTACAAAGTGGGAACATATATAATATAAACTACACAAAAACTAACAAGAAGTAAGGTAAATTACATAGAATGGTAACTATAGCCATATTACAAAGAAAACCAACTTGACACTTAACTAGAAAAATTTTCACCTTTCTCCTCATCCAATTTTCTAATAAAAGCTTTAGCATTCCTCTCTAAAGATAAAATTTGAAATCCACATACTTTTGTAACTAGGACATGAGAAACATTCTAATAGGAAAAGCTAGTAATGAGGAAAAGGTACCATCACATTTTCTATTAGAAGAAATACCAATAGAAAATTAATCATTATCTTGCCCAAAAACATTAATAGCTACATTGTCCCCTTTTTCTAGCAACCGAATTAGGAATAAAATACATATTAGTATAGTTTTAAACATCAAGAACAACACCATTATCATGGACACAAGCTCCAATACCAAAAACACCAACATGAGAACAATCCTCTATGCTACTAAGAACAACATCAACAATACCAAACGTAATAAAAAAGGAGTCGATATAATCATATCAGAAGTATTAAAATGGTTGAAACACTTTGTTAAGAAAGAATGATTATTTGGCTTAGGAGACCCAAAATTTCCAATCATATCAACACCACTCTGCACAAGCTAGTGATATTGGTCATACAACACATCTTTAGCAACCATGTCCCATGCTACAAGAACTCAATGTCAAGAATAGAGTCCTCATCTACAATATTTGTTTTAATATCCTCACTCCTCTTATGCAACTACAATACAACATTGTTGGCAACAAAGGAAACTATAGCTTTTGAGAAACTTCAACAATCATATGTTTCCTATCCTAAAAAAACTCTTTATTTTTATCTATCTATATAAAGCAAACAAATTTAGAGGGACTAACCATAGCCTATCTAAAATTTTATCAAGAGGAGAATAACAAATCTAGTCTTTCCAAATAAAATGACATGCCTTGACCAATATCACATTTACTAGAAATAAAGTCCAAGTGGGAAGAAAGAAATGCTATAATTTCTTAGCATAAGGACTATAAAAATAAAACAAAAAAAAATGGCTCTCCCATAAACCAAATAGGACTTAGACCCAAGACTCAAAATGACATCATCGACAACTAATTTATTAAACAACAATAACCATATGAAAATAACTTCTCAATAAAGCTAAACCAAATCCTCTTTACTCTTTTTTCAACAAAACATTACCTAGATCATATAAGCCCCAAATAGGGTTTAATTTGTTAAAATAGTACTTACTGAAAGACAAAAAAACATATAATATATGTGAGTGAATTCTAAAAACATTTTTCCCCCTATCTATTAAACATTATCTCAAGGGTAGGTCCATAAACATAGGAGTCAAAGAATGTTTTGGAGATGAAATAAAAGAGAAAGTATGCACAGTAAAATGAAAGCACATTAAGGATCAATTGTGTTGTAAATTCAAGTGTATTTAGGTTTCATAAATCTAAACCTAAATATTCTTGCATTATATAACATGTTCATGTTATAGAGACAAAAAGAAACGTAGTAGCTAAGAGCCACTTTATTTCATTATATTTTCATCATTGAGATAAAAACATGAGTGGAAGAAAATGTGACCATATTTGTGTCAAATTTGAACCATCTCATCCTCCTCAATAGTCTCTTCATGGGAAAGAGGTAAGTTATATATATATATATTATAGTCAAGCTTAAAGTATATTTTCTTGAATTGGTTTTGATTTATTGAAATTTACTTTCAACCAATCCAAACCCTTCTCCACCTCAAAATCCTCCACTTAATGAAATCCATAAAAAAAATGAGGTAGAATAACATGACCTTGAAACCCCCTTCAAACTCCTAAAATTTACATGCATCACCTTGAAACACACCAAAATATATCAAAGTAAATTAAAAACAACAAATTTAAACTTTAAGTATTGGAACAAGCATTATAAATCCCTAATACAAAAAGCACACACCACCAAGCTATTGCATTGTCATTGTACCCTTTGATATCTCACATTGATTCCATGGTAGGGTAAATAAATGCATGGGAAAGCCATAGAGAAAGTTGTCATCAATTTTACACTATAAATTTATCTTGGGAAAAAAAATTGACAGAAAAATTATGTGCATTTCTCTTAGACCCATAAACTAATGCATCATTATAAATAAGTTGCAAAGGATTGGTACAACAACCAATAAATAATGAATAACTTTTTGGATAGGTGGCTTGAATGATTTTTTATCAACTACCATGTAATAACCATTAAGTGCCTCAATATTTCTTAACTAAACCCCATTATGAATTTGTCCTCAATTAGATCCTAAATTATTTAGATATTCATAATTTTTAAGGTAGAGGAAAAATATCTACACAAGATAGAGAAGGGGAACATCATAAACATGACCAACAAGTGAAACCCCTTGGTCAACCATCCATTTAACATGCCACAATCCCTTTATTTCTATAGTGGTTTAGAAAATATAGTTTATTGGTTCATTCACATATTCCTTGCTTGATCATAAGGTGCATCTATTACAATGTTATGAGGGTGGGTCTTCAAGGCATGAGGTCACAATGCATATGTAATACTTGTAGGACTATTTACATTCATGAGCCAAAGGGCTTTGTGATGAGGCATAAATAATATACTATATATTTATGAGGTTGTTTTTGAGGTTGAGGAACACTCCACAGCATAAGAAGGATACTCCCAACATTGAGGAACTCGTACATTATATAGTGTGAGCCACATTATCATTCTATGTTGGAGAGTATGGTGATGATAGATTCCTTATTGGAGGTGACATTTAGTATCAAATCATAGGCACTTTTAAATGAATTTGTGTAATTTAGTATATTTCTTATTGAATTTTATAATTAATTATATTAAAATCCATTATGTGTTAAAAATAATAAAAAATTATGTTCTTTTATAAAATTTAAGGATCAAAAAATGCATCCTACATCCCATGTGAATTCATCTCATTATTTTCCTACGTTGACAAATCCTTAGGTGTATTTGTAATACATTAGTAAGTATATCATCTTCCTATTTACTTTTTGTATATCAATGTAAATTTTAAAATGGCAATTTGATATTGAGCAAGTGGGTATTGGACCTTCAACATCCACACATGTATGTTGGTGGTACTAGTATTTATTCAACTTACATTGACATAAGTTTTAACAATTTTAATGATATGTGTGTAGGTTTCATTGTTTTGGAAAATATTCTTTCTTTATTTAATTTATGACATCAATAAATACTCCTCCCCATCTTTAGAGATCACCAAAAATGTGTGTTACTACAATAATATCTTCCATGCCTTTTACACAATTATGATCTATTAATATAAATGGAATATGAATATCTTATGATTTAATGCAAAAAATGAAATTCATATTTATGTTAAATTGCTTCTCTATAATTGTTATAGGAGGACGTGGGAACTCCAATTCATGTACCTACCCCTTGGGTGAATGGTGAAAAGTAAAGGATGGAATCAAACACAAGTTGAGGCCCTTGAGTAAGGAAGAATGAAAGTTATGTAATAAAATTGTAAAATGTTTGATTCACGGAGTTTTAACCAAATAGTGGAAAAGGATTAGGACGAATATTTTGATTTGCTAATACAAGTTGCAGTAGTATGGATTGCACTCAATAAAGATAAAGTGAAGGTTTTGGTGGACAAAGAAGAGGTAAAATCTATTTTTGTGAAAATGATGTTGCTGATTTATGTGAGCAAGATAATATTTGTGTAGAAGAATATATATTGTAGCAATAAGTACATTAGAGAATGAAGGCATTAAAGTTGTGAGCAAGGAATAAGGTGAGAAAGTGAATGTCGATTTTTTTGGTGAGATGCCCTTTGCATCAGTTGATGATTTTTCATTTGATAAAGATATTTGTATGGATGATAGTTTATTGCAAGATGAAAGGGAAGAATATTTTGATTATGTTAGTGAAATTGAACTAGACATAGAGGAGGGAAATGGAAGGGATGAATATTTTGATTCTATTACTAATGATGAATTTGCAGCTGAAAATTAATTTTTAGGAGATATAGGAGAGGAGGAACACATGAAGAGACTAGACATGAAGAGGTAAGAGAGAACATTCATAAAATGAATTTTTAGTACAAAACTCAAGTTGATTTGAAGAGGAGATACAAATACAAAGAGTTTCAAGTTGGTGATGAGGAGATGGTTCATTTGAGAAAAGAGAGGTTTCTAGTGGGAATTTCCAAGTTGAAAATGATGAAGATTGGGCCTTGCCAGATTGTGGGATAACACAAATTAGGTAATGTTTATAAAGTAGAATTTCCAAGTGAACTCAATTTTTTTGTAATTTTCAATATTTTTGATCTAACCATGTTTAATTATTTTAAAAATCATGAAGTTATAGTAGATGTGCAACAACAAGCATAAACATCAAGTTTAGGGAAAGATCATATTGAAATTATTCTTGATTGCAGTGTGAGTAAGAGCACTAGAAGAAAATAATGCATGGATTACTTGGTAAAATGGATTGGAAGGCCTCTTGAGGATGCTTCTTGGTTGTCTCAAGCTGAAATTACTCATCTTGGATATCCTCTTGGAAAATGAAGAGATCACTTTTTCTTCTACCATGGGTGTCTAATGCACGAGCATCCATGGCATAGTGGCTATCTTGTGTCAACAAAAGAGGTTCAAATTTTTGTTGCAATGTTGTTGTGAATTGAATTTCATGTTTATCTTGTGAAATTCATATTTTTTGTGAATTTGAATGTCATGAAATATTGGAATTTGAAAGTTTCAATTTGGAGTAAATTTGGGTCAAAATAGGATAAGGTGGTGTAGTGGAAAAAATGTTTTAAATGAAAAATCTTGAAAAAGCAAAAGAAAGTGTGGGTTTCTTGGAGACACTAATTTGAATTGTAACTCCAAATTTGAAATTCTTCAACTCCTAAAAAATAGGGAATTAGGAGGTGGGTGCCCAAGTTGCGAAAAGATGATTTTTGCTTTCAGGGGAAAATCTAGAAGGCCATTAAAGCATTTCCGACCATTCACAACATGTTTTTGAGTTTTTAAAATATATTTTTATTAATTTTGATTAATGAAAATTAATTTAATGGAGATGTCACAACAAGGAGCATGGGTTTTTGAAATGGGTTTGAAATGACAAGAAATTTAAATGAAATGCACTCACATTTCATTTTTGTGGTGGTTTTGGAGTTGTTTAATGAAAAAACAATTTTATTTTTTGAGATAAGCTTTCTAGAATACAGGAAAAGGAGAAGAGAAGAGCATAGCATACCTCTAGGAAAATGATTTGATGGTGTTGTTGCAGATTGGGTATTGATTATAGCGTTCTAAACATCACCCTTTGTTGTAGATTTTTGTATTGGGTTGCTATGAGAAGTTTTGGTGTTGCTGGAGAGTATTTGTTTTGCAAGATTTTGATTTGTTGTCGCAAATCCTTTTATTATATTTATTTTCCTATAGTATTGTAAGGGCTTGTTGTAGTCGTAGACCTTTTGTTTTGATTGTAATTTGATTTGAAGAAATTAAATTGAAATTGGAGTTGTTGGTTCCAAGTTGCAAACCAGAGTTGCACATTATTGTAAAGATTTTTTTTTGTGAAGATTGTTTCTCAGAATTGTGTGAGCTATTTAGAATTAGTTTCCATTAAGTAATCTACTTTTATTAGTTCCATACATAATATAATATAATATAGATATAACAATAAAATAATAATACAAATTACTTGTTATAAAAATATATAATAAATAAAAATAAGAGTAAATATATAATAACATAATAATTTTCATACCATAAAAGTTTACTAAGCATCACTGGTCACATGAAATTTTTTTATAGGGGGTGGAGGTGGCAACTTGATTTCAATTCCTACAATATAAAATAATACAAATTTAATTACATTATAAATAATAATAATAATAATAAATATATAGTAAATATATTATATAATGATTTGTTAATAATTATAAAATTTGGAGATGGCTTCGTGCGACGGCTGGGTGCAAGCTAGGGCCCATGTGCCCTAGCTCTTCCAAGCTCCATTCTACCTGTGACTGCTAGCCATGACTGTGGTGTGATCTCAGGGGGGGTTTTACTTGTGCTCATGGGTACATGGGTTGGCTTTGGGGTCCAAACGTGGGAAAACTTTTTTCCTCTATTTTTTGTTGCACTCGACATTTTCTTGGCGGGTGGTGTTTTGTGATCTGAGCCTGTGGGACTCTTGTTCCATCCCTCTTTTTCGGTGTGGTTCTGTTATTTGGTCCATGGAGAATCAGGGTTTTGTTTTGTCTTAGAATTCCTCTAGGGATTTGGAGATGGTAGAGTTGTCTTCTTTGTTGCATGCCAATTTTAAAAATCAGATGGGTAAACCCCTATCTGGGGATGGGGTCTCCTCCTCAAAATGGATGTTTCGAATTAAAAAATTAAACGGATGTTTGGAGAGATCCAAGGATCCACTAGTTTTGGTTATTCAACCTGAACAAGTTTCAGAGGATGTTGAATATTGGTGTAATCATGCCCTTATTTGCAATTTTTTGGGCCTTTGTCTTTCTCTACCTATGTTGGACTTTAGGGCACATTGGGTTTGGAATCCTAAAGGTGATATGGAGATTATTATGGCAGCTAATAACTATTTTCTAGTCATCTTTTCAAGCATGTCGGATAGGAATAGGGCTTTTGAAGGAGGCCCTTATTTCTTTAACCAGGTGGGGCATTTCATCAAGCCTTGGCACATGGGCTTCAACTCTATTGAAGAGACCCCCTCGCAGGTACCTATGTGGGTTTGTTTGTCGAGGCCTCCTTTGGAATTCTGGAGGGAAGATATTCTTCACTCAATTTCATTACTTCTTGTAAAACATGTGGGGTCAACTACACAAACTCAAGATCGTAATGTAATTTCTTTTGCTCGTATTTGTGTAGAAGTTGATTTAAATAATCTGTTACCAGACTCTATGAAAACTTGCATGGGATCTTCTTCTTGGATCCAATAGCTGGACTATGAGACCCTCCCTTTTAGATGCTGAATTTGTCATGAATATGGTCATTTACACTGCAAATGTACCAGATTGAAGTCCTTCCCCTTGGTTGACTCTGGACCTCCTAGGGGGGACAAGGGGAAGGCTCCTTTTTCTAATGACCCTATAGATAATGAGGGTTTTACTCCAGTTAAGTCCTGTACCAAAGGCAAGGGAAAGAAGAGAACCTGGTTGGATAGACAGAATGAGGGTACTTTTAATAGATTTCATGTTCTTGAAGATTTAGTCCAAGAGGAAGGTATTCTAGTTGAGCTCTCTTCTAGGGCTAAGGGTCTGCATGAAGTTCAGGATGACGATACAAAGAAGGAGGATTAGATTTTATCTCGAAGGGACCTTCAGGTTGAGAAGATAGATATGGATCTTCCTTCTCAGGTTTAGGATATCAGGGATCTCAAGGGGTCACAGGCTTCGAAGGGATCTGTTGTGGTGGCTCCTAATCCCCCTACTACTAATGGGCCCTCAAACTCTGTGAAGGGTAACAAAGCTCCTCTTGTTTTAGGCTTACAACAGAAATCTTTTAAAAAGAGGCATCTTGATAAACCGTCAAGGAGCGGAAGTAATATTGATCAAGAGAAGGTCAAGATTATGGGTGATACTTTGGTTGAGTTTGGGTCTTTGAAACCCTTTGATTCCCACTTCTCCCACCCTCATAAATGATTGTTTTATCATGGAATGTAAGGGGGTTAAACAATATTCCTAGACAAAAGGTTGTTCACAGATTAATTGAATCTCAGCCACCCGATGTGGATTTTATTTAGTAAACTAAGCTTACAGTGGATGGTTTGGCTAATTGTGCTTCACGCATCTAGCCCTAGGGCAATTGGCAAGGGGTGGGTGCTTTGAATAGTTCAGGGGGGTTGGCTTGCTTCTGGAACCCAAGGAATGTGCTCCCCTTATGGTGGATTTCTAGTTAGTCTTCCATTCCTATGGTAGCCTCTTGTTTTGCAACTAGAGAAAGGTGTTTTTTATCCAATATTTATGCTCCTACTGATCTTTCAAGTAAGTCAAATCTTTGGGCTCACATCAAATTCATCTAGGCCTTGGACCCATTTCTCCCTTGGATTTTGGCTGGTGATTTTAATGTCATTACTTTCTTGGATGAAAAACATGGTGGGATAGCCAGGCTGGACCCTTCTGCAAATCTTCTCAGGGATATGATTGGTTCCTTGAATCTCATTGATGTGAAGCTAACCAATGGGGTCTTTACATGGAATAATAGGAGATGTGGTGTTGAGGCTATCTCATAAAGGCTTGACAAATTTCTTGTTTCCTTCTATTGGATGAACAATAGGTTGATCACCAATTCAGAAATTCTCAATTGGAGGGGCTCTAATCATTGGCCTATTAGGCTCTCTATCACCACTTATGGAGTCACCAAAAATACCTCCTTCAAAATTTAGCTTATGTGGTTAAGAGATCAGTCTCTACATGATCTTATGTTGGATTGGCAGTACGAGGGGATGCCTGCCCATGGGACAGCCATGTTTACTTTTAGTAAGAGGCTTCAACATGTGAAGTTCAAGCTTAAGAGATGGAATAAACAATGTTTTGGGAACCTACATGCTCAAAATATGCCTGCTCAGTCCATGTTGGACACCATCACTCATCATATTTGAGACCAAGAGTTGACCTTTGATCTAAGTAAAGCTGAGTCCTTGGCTCTTAAGGGATTGGAATAGTGGGAGCTTCAAGAGAAGATCTTCTGGAAGCAGAAATATCGTGTTGATTGGCTTCAGGGGGGATAGGAACACTACATTCTTTCATAATTTGGTTAAGGCTCAGAGAGAAGGGAATTCTATCTCCTCTCTTGTTTCACCTAATGGGGCTCACCTCTCTTCCTGTGCTAATATTTCTAGGGAAGCAGTTAATTAGTTTTCAAACCTATTTTCTAGGGAGGATCTTCCTGAGAGGGTTGAGGAGAGGGCCATCTTGGATTGTATTCCTCTCCTGGTCTCTGTTGAGATGAATGGGGCTCTCTTAGGTCCTATCTTGTTACCTGAATTGGAGACAGTGGTGTTTAATATGAAAAAAGATAAGGCTCCTAGACCGGATGGGTTTTTGATTGAGTTCTTTCAGGAGTTTTGGGAAATAATAAAGTTTGATCTCCTCGAGGTGGTTCTGGAATCACATAGGAGTAAACAGATGCTCAAGTCCATGAAATCTACTTTCTTGGCTCTCATTCCTAAGAAGGAGAGAGCTAATCAGCTAGTTCAATTCAGGCCTATTGCTTTATGTAATGTTGTTTACAAGATCATCACCAAATTCATTGCTGAGAGACTAAAACCACTCCTCGGTACTCTGATCTCTGCTGAGCAGGGTGGTTTTGTTGAAGGGAGACAAATTTTGGATGGTGTTGTGATAGCTATGGAAGCTATTCATTTTATGGCTAACTCTAACATTTAGGCTATGTTTATTAAACTTGACATGTCTAAAGCTTATGATCGGGTGAGCTAGGAGTTCTTACAGAAAATTTTCTTGGCTTTTGGCTTTGATGAGGAGTGGGTGAATCGGGTTCCTAGTTGTGTGACCTCGTCCTCCTTCTCGGTTCTCATTAATGGGGAACCTTTATATTTGTTTAGTGCTTCTAGAGGACTCTGGCAAGGGGACCCTTTATCTCCTTATTTACTCATTATAATGGCGGAGGGTCTTGGAAGATTTATTAAATCTCAAGTGAGGTAGGGTCTTATCCATGGTTGGAGCTGGAGCAACTATCTCCCTTCCTACTCTCATATTCAGTTTGTGGATGATACTGGGCTAATGGGCAGGGCTAGAATTAGTGAGGTAGTGAACTTCAAGAGAGCTTTAGACATCTATTTGAAGGCTTCAGGTCATTGTATTAATGATGACAAATCCTCCATTTATTTCTTCAATACTCCTCAGCTTTTTCAGAGTAGGATTGCGAGGATCCTTATATTTCATATTGGTTCTCTTCCCTTGATGTACCTTGGGATCCCATTGGCTTTGGGATCTCAGTGTATAGATTACTGGCAGGGAATTTTGGATAAATTCTAGAGTAAGGTTAGTCATTGGACTTACAGATGGTTATCCTCTGTTGGGAGAGTAGTTCTTCAAAATACGGTGGTGCAGTCTCTCCCCATTTATAGGTGTTGTGTGCAGGTTCCCCCATCCACCTTTGTGTGGGAATTTGATGCTCTATCTCGACAATTTCTTTGGTTAGGAAGCCTTCTCTCCTCAAAGTGGAGTTTAGTCAAGTGGGAGTCTATCTGCAGGCCGAAGCATGCTGGGGGCCTTAGTCTTAGGTCTATGGCTCTTGCTATCATAGCCTTGGCTGCCAAGCTATACTGGAGGTGGTGTAACAATTAAGATCGGGATTGGGCCAAGATTCTTGCCCACAAGTATCTTCCTAGGGCTGATAGCCTTGATGTGTTGTGGCTTGCTTTGCTGGGTAAAGGTTCTTGTATTTGGGATACCCTTAAGAAGGGAGCTTAGCTAATTAAGCAGGGTCTCTTCTAGATCTGTAATGGAGGCTCTGATGCTCTATTTTGGAAAGACTCTTCGGATGGTCACCCTCCCATTCTTTCTAGCTTTCCTTAGCTTCAACCTCTTTGCCATATTTTTTCTAATGCTAGCTGGATTAAGGTGGAGCATTTTAAAATTGTCAAGTGTATTTTTCAAGTGATGGTGGCTTGCTAGAAGGACCCCCAGGAGTGGCCCATGGGTGGTTCTGATGAGGATCGTGCTATTCTTACTAGATTTTTGGAGGAAAGGCTCTGCAACTCTCTTAATCTGAGGGACGTTTTGGCATCATGGTTGTATTCATGCTACCTCCCTAATTTATTTTTGGGAGAGTTTGGGTAGGCCTCCAACGAAGACTTCTTTTATGCAGGTGGCCTGGTCTATTGGGCTTTTTTTCATTCTCTAGAACCTTTGGCTGGAAAGGAACCGTAGAGTTTTTTGTCGCTCCAATTTGGGAATTTTTCAATTGTGGAAGAAGATAATTAGCAAGCGTCAGGAGACTATTTCTGCTAAGTGTGATATGTTTGAAAATACTGATCCTAGTGATCTTGCTATTTTTTGGAATTTGAACCTGGGGGATACTAGAAGGGGATGCTTTGCCAGAAGAAGGCCCCATTAGGTCAGGCAAAGGGTCTATCAGGATGGGAGGTGGATGCCTCCACTAGTGGGGGTCCTAAAAATTAATACTGATGGTTCTTCTCATGGGAACCCTGGTCATGCTGGTGTTGGAGGTATTGGTAGAGGTAATGATGGTGGTGCAATTTTTTTTCTCTCTATTTACAAAGCTCAACACTCTTATAATCTGATGGAGGCCCTTGCTATTAAGATTGCAGTTGAGTGTGGATGCTCTTTATGCTGGAGGAGCATCATCTGTGAGTCAGATTCTCATATTGTTGTGGATATGTTGAACAACTAGAGTTTGGATGATGTTAGTTGGCAATTAACCTTTGTGGTTAGACAGATTCAGAGTCTATGCAGTTCTATGGATTATGTCTCCTTTTGTCATATCCCTAGAGAGTGGAACAAAGTGGTTGATTGTTTGGTGAAGTGGGCCTCTGAGAATGCGGATGGCTACAATATTAGTGGAAGGGATGAGTTACCTTTTGATTATCTTGGGACCCTGAAGAGGTTTAAAGTGGAAGACATGAATATGTAGTGTTGTTGTTGGTTGTTCCAGTGCTCATCTTGATTTGGTGGGCCTCTGACCTTTGCCTTGTACTTTGGATTTGATTGAATAAAAAATTTACCCCTTCTTTTTAAAAAATATATATGTTAATAATTAATTGTTGAATTTTATTATTTATTTAATTTACAATTAATTTAATTTAATTGAAATTTAATTACATTATAATTTTTTTATAATAATAATAAATATGTCATATAATATATATGTTAATAATTAATTGTTTAATTTTATTATTTATTTAATTTACAATTATTTTATTTTAATTTAAACTTATTTTAAAAATATTTTATTTTACATTAAATATACTTAAAAATTATTTTAAATTTTATTTTATTCCTTTCTATCAATAAATATATATATATACCTTTTTCATTAAAAAGAAAATCCATAGAATAATAAAAGGATAAGGTGAAATATGAATTGAGTGGTTGTAATGACACAATGTGTTTTAATCACACTTCCGCACAAAAATTCCCCTGTGCAGCCAAATAATGTTTCAAAATATCAATGTGAATGTCCAGTGAGCGGTTTCCACGTTGAGGAGGGGATAAAGAGTTGGCCCACATCTCAACCTCAAATTCGACCTCGCCGAGCTATAAAGTGTACAAGCACCACCCAAATATTTTCAACAATCATTTCAAAAGCAAGTCGAAGAGAATCTAATTTTTCTCAGCACTCATCAATGGCGTTCATGGCTTCAATTATGACAAAAGTTCCGGCAGGCCTTAACTACGGGTCAGTGCAAAGGAACAAAGTGGGTCATATCAGTAGGTTGCCACACAGTAACCTCCAAGTCAAGTGCATTTTACAGGTTTGCAATTTTGTTGTTCGTTTTTGCAATTAGAGTATATTTTTTAACTGTAGCTTTGTCTAATTTCTTAAAATTTGTTGCGTGGATTAGGAACCAGAGCCCCCTTTCACTATAGAAGGCATTTCTCCTTCAAGGTCTACCCAGGCAAGGAACACTTCAAATGCCCAATTTATAGTTTGTACTTTTTTTTATTTTGATTGTGTTTGCATTTTTGTCATCGATTTTCCATCACACTCCATGATCTATCATCAGGAAGAGAGAGAGCAAGGAAGAGAAAATTGTTTCGGATCACACTCCATGATCCATTTTCAATTTTCTCTTCCTTGCTCTTTCTCATCCTGATGATGAATCATACAGTGTGATCTGAAATATTGATGACAAAAAATGCAAACACAGTCAAAACTAGAAACAAAAACTGATTCAGAATTATGAATTGTAGAAACTTGATATCTTTATTTGTCTAATGTGTTATAATTTATGGATCCAAAGCAGACGTCCGCTTCTCGTTCAAGCTCTGTCTAGATTAGGACCAAGGTTGAGTTTGTGATGGAGCTCGCCACTGGAAGGGCGGCCATGTTGGGATTCTTGTCGGCCATTGCAGTGGAGGCTTTCACCGGAAGAAATTTCTAGTCACAGCTGTATGGTGGAGGAGCGCAGTGGTTTATTTTAACCGAAACAATAACGTTAGTGGGAACGTTGGTGCCCTCTTTCCAGGGAATATCTCTGTCGGGGCCAGTATTTACAACCACAGCAGAGTTGCTGAATGGGCGCATTGCTATGGTTGGCTTGGTGGGACTGGCCATCAATGAATACGTCAAGGGCGGACCTCTTCTATAAACACCTAAATAGGCGGTGGACTACAGTAAATGTACTTGTTTACTGACTATTTATCACTAGTGTCTTGATCAAGACACACCCATGAGGCTTGGATGCTTTATGTGGCCGTTTTTAAGTTTTATATTACAGCTTTAAACTGTATAATTTGACTTCTGTATATTTTTTATATAACCGTATATATTGCACATAAAAAATTATTATAGGTGAATTTAACATAGTATTTTAATTTGTGATATTAGTATGGATTATTTTGTATATTTTTTATATAACCCTATATATTGCACAAACCATTCCCAAACAGCTGATGCTCATGCAACCACTTCCTTGAATTTCAACAGAAATTGAGGATCTCGAAGCCACATCTTTTCAAATCTAAAAGGAAACCGCAAAGATTTCACTCCCCCAACACCTCCAGAAGAATCAAAAAAAGATCTGAGGCTGAAAACGGTAGAATCCTACCATCCATGGTAAAGGGGAAAGCTACGAAATCCCCACTAAACAAAAATCTATCTAGTTTCTCTGCTATCCCGTTGAAACCCGACCTCCTATTCATCTAGATGTAAGAACCATTCACCAATTGAATATACAACAAGGAGTTTGAGTTTACAAATTCCTTGAAATTTTTTTGAGATTGTAACTTCCTCCCAACCCCACCACGCTTGTCTTTTTCCTTCAGGATTGCATTAAAATCAACCCCTAAGATACAAATCAAACCCTTTCAAGACTGAAGAAAGGCTCCAATGTCTCGCCATACCAATCTCTTGTGCACCAAATTAATAGGCCCATAAACATTTACCAAAATGAATTCAAGATTTGAATTCACACTCTTGAATTTGCTCACCAACCACCACCTCCCTGCAACCACTTCCTCAAATTGTACAAGCTGTGAATGCCACATTGTTATTATTCCACCCTAATTCCCTTGACAATCAACAACGGAGAAGCTCCAAGCCCTTTGGTTTTCCTTCAAGCTCCCTATCTCCTCATTTTGCAATTTAGTTTCTTGAACAAGGACGATATCCACCGATTTGTCTTCAACCCTAACATGTAAGTAGATGTTGCTTGTTAGGGATGTTTAAGCCCCTAACATTCTAGCTTAGCACCCTCATTGCCCCCTAGGAAGGGGACCACCCTTCCTTGATCTAAGATGCATAGTAATTTTTTGTTGTCGAGCTGCCTCCACTACAAGAGACCTTTTCTCTTCATTTGTCTTCCACCCAACTTTCCTCTTATCTCCACAGTCTAGCGTTGCTTTCCCATTACCCTACAATTGAATCCCCAACCTCTTCCTAGTACACACCTTTGACTCCTCTGAATTCCACTCCTTCACCACTCCCAACTACCCTTGAACATCCTCCACTACCTTCTCCTCCCACCTCAGATTCTCAGCCTCTTCTACTTCTTTCATAGCACTCACTTCCCAAGGAGCCTTTCCATACAAAATCAATTAAAGATTTTTTTCATCTTCCCAATCTAACCTCTTCTCAACCTTCTTCTCCTCAACATTTGCCTCTTGATGAACCTCAACCAAGGTTCTTAATTAATTTTGTACCTCCATAATTGTTTCCCAATCATTAAGTTCTTGGTTCAAAACTGAAGCATTCTCCTTCAGGGCATCATTCATGTCAATATCCTCCAACCTCTCCTTCAAAGGTTGCAACCCTATAGGAAAACAACCATGCTCTAACAATGGTAATTCTACATCCCTCCTCCCTACATCCTTATAATCCTCACACTGAACAACCTTAACTTGACCATTCTTAAATAGTCAGTCTTTCGAAGATCCCTCTACTAGATCCACAATGCCTTTACCCATCTGAGAAGGTCTCACCTTATACTTGAGTCCCTCTCAATCCCACATCTTCAAAACTATCGTCTGGCATTGAGACCAATTACAGTTAACCTTTTGAACCCATTTATCCCCATTAAGTACTAGCTCCATTTCATCCCACAGAGTACTCCAAGGTGCCACCTCAATTAAAATCCTCATCCTGCCCTCATTAGCATCATTTAGGGCTTTCTCATCTATGCCTAAAAACTTTTCCAGAGCTCCTCCAATACATTCTTGAGCATTAGAAGACCATAGTTCTGAAGGAAAGTTATCCAGCTCAACCCAAACCCTCATACTATCTAAAGTATGATGAGTCGGCTCAAAATGCCTTGACCAAGAAATAAATAAAATCCAAACCTGTCCATTCTTAAATGAGACATCTCTAGAATTTTATATCTTATTTTAGCAAAGACACACTAAACCAAAGTAAAGCTATTCCCCAAAAACTTTATGGACACCTTATCTTGCCACTTGTCAGACCACCATTATCGCATATGAGTCTTAGTGCAATTATCACCCTACCATTTTGCAAAAATAGCCCTATTCTCTAGATTAACCCTTGTACTCTCAATTTAAGCATTTTTGGGAACACCAGATCAACATAAGATTTAATCAATCTAGGCAGGGGCTACCAATCCTTTATGATCTATGGAGCCCTTTCTTGGGTAACCTCCTTCACTCTTTTTTCAACCCATTGCATCTTTCCCGCAACAAGGTCATTTTTCCTCCCAATCTTAGCTTCCCTAGTGCCCCTGGTAGCCCCTTGCCTATTCTATTGAGCTCTTGGATTCATCATTTTATTCCCTCTCCCCCCATGAGGGTGATTGCTTTCATTTCCTAACTTACCTCGTTCTTGGTGATCCACCCCACCCATGCCTCCAACTAGATACCCAAGGCAATTCTCTCTGAGGGTACCGTTGAAATCCCCTCCTTGGTTCTGAAGACACACAAGACCTTTTGTCTTTGCCTTTTGATGACTTCCTTCCCTCAGGATCCTCAACACCTATCCTCGAAGCATTCCCTAGGTCGACTGACCATTCCTTAGTCAATCTTGAAGTGATGGCCATTCTTTCTCCTCATCCCTCACCCAAGATCTTGCATCCCAAAACCCTCACGACCACCCCTAACAACCATTTTTAATAGGAAATAATAACATATAATTAGTTTATTATAATTATAATATAATAATAGTATTTATTATAATAATAATAAAAATATAATTGTATTATAAAAAAATTATAATAATAATAAATATAATAAGAATATATGTTAATAATTAATTGTTTAATTTTATTGTTTATTTGATTTACAATTATTTTATTTTAATTTAAAATTATTTTAAAAATATATATATTTAACACTAAATTTGCTTTAAAATTATTTATTTATTTATTTTATAAATATAGACCTAAGCATAAAAAATACATTAATAATTGACATGAAATGCGGTGGTGTCCAATTTTTCTAGCTGGGCCTAAGTATCACACACTAAGCCTTGACCTGTCAATTCTTTTTTTCATTTTCTATTTTTCTGTTGGGGTATGTCTAGCACTGGCTATACTATGGGCATCCCATGGCTCATGCATAGACATAGGGGTTTTCTCAGGGAAGTACTATAACTCAATAGCGAATTTCAAATCACGACCCTACTCTCCGTAGCTAGTAAATTTAATCTGCCAAAAACTCTAAAAGCCACCTGCTATTATTAATTTCCACCGTGCCTAAATTGAATTTCAATCCCGCCTAAATTTTCAATCTTCTTTTCATTTTTCCTCAATGATCTCCATTCTCTATTTAGCATGCACAAACTTTCTCGAATGGCAAAAGCGCCCTCAAATGGCTTAAGACTGTTATCTTAGGGTTAGAAGTTCTTTTAAATTTGGATTATTGAAATGTAGATGATCTTTGCTTATTTATTCTCAACCTGCATGTCCGTCAACGATCCATCGTCTTTCCTAATTCATTCAAAAAAATTGATCTTTATTTGAACAATAGGTGCGATTTTTTGAGAACAAAATTATTTTCGATAGTTATTTGAATGTTTCTAAATTTTGGTTTTATTTGTGTGAAAATTAGATCCATTGGTTATGTTAGACCATCCGGGATCAATATTTTTATTTGTCCTGTGCAGTGACTACGAATATAGCTCTCAATGATAAACATAATAAAGATTTTTCAGTACAAATCTGACCCACTTCCCAATTTGTCTTTTAGTTGTAAGGATACAACTGTCCTCTTGGAATTGCAGAACATCATGTTCAAATTTGGACATATGTTGCATTTGGATCTCAATCTATCTTTGGGGCTTCAAGAGGGGTGCGAGCCTCATCAAGTTCGTATCTCTCTAAATGGGGTTTTGGGGCAATAGTCTTTAAGGAAAAATTTTATGTTAAAAATCTACTTTTTTTTTAAAGAGAAAATCGGTGTAGTTTAGATCTAATAGTGTTGTTATATTGAAGATATTGTATATAGTTTTGTAATTTAAAAAGAGAACTATAATGAATGTTGTAAAAGAATATTGATATTTTGTTCTATGAATATTTCTCTAGTGTATTACTAAGATTTAGCCATCTAAATCTGTGTTGTTGATATGATTGTTGATTCTATTATTTTATTATTATCTTCTTCTTTTTTCAGCTTATTTGTGATGTAATATTGTATGATTCTATAGCTTAAAAGTTTATCATTTAGAACTAGCTTTTTCAATATACTTTAATATAATATAATCATAGGCTATACTCCCACTCTAGTATGTCACTACTAGAACTATATGAATTTGCTAGCTTTATACAAATTTAGCTTTGGTTCAATGTGAAATTTAGCTTTGGTTCAATGTGATATTTCTTCTCTTCAATTAATTTCAAATAGAAGTGGATCTTATAGTTATAGCCCTCAAAATAATAGAGGTATATAACATAGTTCCTAATTTAAATAATAAAAAGATGTAAAATTGAGTGTAGTAGCTTCTTTCTTTTTACTTGATATATATGAATTATTTTCATGTTTATTATATTTGGTTAATATTGAAAATGGTTTATAACTATAGTTTAGATGAGCAATTGATCGCAAAGATATATAAACATTAAATTGGAAGAGACAAAAAGTAAATAAATGTGGAAATAAAGGGATAACTAATCTAAATAGTCCAATACTATAACCCAAACCACCTCTTAGCCTAAACTAAAAGGAGGGGAACAAAAGACAATTCATAAAATTGAACATTTGCTACAAATAAATGTCCAAGCCATCATCAAAAAGGCCAAACATGATCACACAAACCCTACCATAGTTAATAACACCACTTCAACATTACAAAGTGGGAACATATATAATATAAACTACACAAAAGCTAACAAGAAGTAAGGTAAATTACATAGAAAAGTAACTAGAGCCATATTACAAAGAAAACCAACTTGACACTTAACTAGAACAATTTTCACCCTTCTCCTCCTCCATTTTTCTAATAAAAGCTTTAGCATTCCTCTCTAAAGATAAAATTTGAAATCCACATACTTTTGTAACTAGGACATGATAAAC
Source organism: Sequoia sempervirens (assembly GCA_007258455.2). Classification (NCBI taxonomy): domain Eukaryota; kingdom Viridiplantae; phylum Streptophyta; class Pinopsida; order Cupressales; family Cupressaceae; genus Sequoia; species Sequoia sempervirens. The sequence continues at coordinate 114,280 of VDFB02262861.1, forward strand.
ATTCTAATAGGAAAAGCTAGTAATGAGGAAAAGCTACCATCACATTTTCTATTAGAAGAAATACCAATATAAAATTAATCATCATCTTGCCCAAAAACATTAATAGCTACATTGTCCCCTTTTTCTAGCAACTGAATTAGGAATATCATGCATATTAGCTTAGTTTTAGACATCAAGAACAACACCATTATCATGGACACAAGGTCCAATACAAAAAATGCCAACATGAGAACAATCCTCTACACTACTAAGAACAACATCAACAATACCAAAAGTAATAAAACATGAGTTAATAAAATCATATCAGAAGTATTAAAATGCTTGAAACACTTTGTTAAAAAAGTATGATTATTTGTCTCAAGAGACTCAAAAGTGCCAATCATATCAACACCACTCTGCACAAGCTAGTGATATTGGTCATACAACACATCTTTAGAAACCATGTCCCATGCTACTAGAACTCAATGTCAAGAATAGAGTCCTCATCTACAATATTTGTTTTAATATCCTCACTCCTCTTATGCAACTACAATACAACATTGTTGGCAACAAAGGAAACTATAGCTTTTGAGAAATTTCAACAATCATATGTTTCCTATCCTAAAAAAACTCTTTATTTTTATCTATCTATATAAACCAAAGAAATTTAGAGGGACCCACCACAACCTATCTAAAATTTTAGCAAGAGGAGAATAACAAATCTAGTCTTTCCAAATAAAATGACATGACTTGACCAATATCACATTTACCAGAAATAAAGTCCAAGTGGGAAGAAAGAAATGCTATAATTTCTTAGCATAAGGACTATAAAAATAAAACAAAAAAAAATAGCTCTCCCATAAACCAAATAGGATTTATTCCCAAGACTCAAAATGACATCATCGACAACTAATTTATTAAACAACAATAACCATATGAAAATCACTTCTCAATAAAGCTAAACCAAATCCTCTTTACTCTTTTTTCACCCAAACATTACCTAGATCATATAAGCCCCAAATAAGGTTTAATTTGTTAAAATATTTCATAGTGAAAGACAAAAAAACATATAATATATGTGAGTGAATTCTAAAAACATTTTTTTCCCTATCTATTAAACATTATCTCAAGGGTAGGTCCATAAACATAGGAGTCAAAGAATGTTTTGGAGATGAAATAAAAGAGAAAGTATTCACAGTAAAATGAAACCACATTAAGGATCAATTGTGTTGTAAATTCAAGTGCATTTAGGTTTGATAAATCTAAACCTAAATATTCTTGCATTATATAACGTGTTCATGTTATAGAGACAAAAAGAAACGTAGTAGCGAAGAGCCACTTTATTTCATTATATTTTCTTCATTGAGATAAAAACATGAGTGGAAGAAAATGTGACCATATTTGTGTCAAATTTGAACCATCTCATCCTCCCCAATAGTCTCTTGATGGGAAAGAGGTAAGTTATATATATATTATAGTCAAGCTTAAAGTATATTTTCTTGAATTGGTTTTGATTTATTGAAATTTACTTTCAACGAATCCAAACCCTTCTCCACCTCAAAATCCTCCACTTAATGAAATCCATGAAAAAAATGAGGTAGAATAACATGACCTTGAAACCCCCTTCAAACTCCTAAAATTTGCATGCATCACCTTGAAACACACCAAAATATATCAAGGTAAATTAAAAAAATAAAAATTAAACTTTAAGTATTGGAACAAGCATTATAAATCCATAATACAAAAAGCACACACCACCAAGCTATTGCATTGTCATTGTACCCTTTGATATCTCACATTGATTCCATGGTAGGGTAAATAAATGCATGGGAAAGCCATAGAGAAAGTTGTAATCAATTTTACACCATAAATTTATCTTGGGAAAAAAAATTGACAGAAAAATTATGTGCATTTCTCTTAGACCCATAAACTAATGCATCATTATAAATATGTTGCAAAGGATTGGTAAAACAACCAATAAATAATGAATAACTTTTTGGATAGGTGGCTTGAATGATTTTTTATCAACTACCATGTAATAACCATGAAGTGCCTCAATATTTCTTAACTAAACCCCATTATGAATTTTTCCTCAATTAGATCCTAAATTATTTTTTGGATAGGTTTAGAAAATATAATTTATTGGTTCATTCACATATTCCTTGGTTGATCATAGGGTGCATCTATTACAAGGTAATGAGGGTGGGTCTTCAAGGCATCAGGTCACAATGCATATGTCATACTTGTAGGACTATTTACATTCATGAGCCAAAGGGCTTTGTGATGAGGCATAAATAATATACTATATATTTATGTGGTTGTTGTTGAGGTTGAGGAGCACACTCCACAGCATAAGAAGGATACTTCCAGCATTAAGGAGTACATTATATAGTGTGAGCCACATTATCATTCTATGTTGGAGAGTATGGTGATGATAGATTCCTTATTGGAGGTGACATTTAGTATCAAATCATAGGCCCTTTCAAATGAATTTGTGTAATTTAGTATATTTCTCGTTGAACTTTAGAATTAACTATATTAAAATCCATTATGTGTTAAAAATAATAAAAAATTATGTTCTTTTATAAAATTTAAGGATCAAACAATGCATCCTACATCCCATGTGAATTCATCTCATTATTTTCCTACGTTGACAAATCCTTAGGTGTATTTCTAATACATTATTAAGTATATCATGTTCCTATTTACTTTTTGTGTATCAATGTAAATTTTAAAATGACAATTTCATATAGAGCAAGTGGGTATTGGACCTTCAACATCCACACATGTATGTTGGTGGTACTAGTATTTATTCAACTTACATTGACATAAGTTTTAACAATTTTAATGATATGTGTGTAGGTTTCATTTTTTTGGAAAATATCCTTTCTTTATTTAATTTATGACATCAATAAATACTCCTCCCCATCTTTAGAGATCACCAAACATGTGTGTTGCTACAATAATATCTTCCATGCCTTTTACACAATTATGATCTATTAATGTAAATGGAATATGAATTTCTTATAATTTAATGCAAAAAATGAAATTCATGTTTATGTTAAATTGCTTCTCTATACTTGTTACAGGAGGAGGTGGGAACTCCAATTCATGCACTTACCCCTTGGGTGAATGGTTAAACGATTTAAATAGTTTAAATAATAACACTTAAGATTAATCATTATTATAAGTGATAATTTTTTAAAATATTTTTAATACTCACTTCAAACTTAATATTATTTTAATTCTTAATAATAAAAAAAATTATATGATTCTTTTCTAACACCTACATGCATTTTAAATTCCTTCTCCACTTGCCTTAATTGAGGGGGAAATGAGTTTTGTTTCCTTTTACTTGTCGATTTTATCAAATTTCCTATTTTTTATATCTTCTAAGGCAATGTTACCATCAAGTCTTATAATTTTACTCCCTGAAGTCCATTTCTTTTATTATAATGATCATTTTTTAAAAAAGAAACAAATTATTTTATCTTAGCCTTAGTGTTAAAGGAAAGCACCATGAAATGGTGGAGAGAATGGGTGTAAAGAACAAAATAATCCTTTAATTTAACTCTTGAGTGGTATGAAATGGAAAAGAAGCTTTTAATTTGTTTCTCATATCAAGACCTCATTACTTTTTAATTTCTTTTATTATTCTTAAATGAGTTATAATTTATGATGATGGTTGAGTTTGTATTTTGTAAATGTAAACTAAAATTTTTAAATCTAAAAGTGTTTATTAATTTAAACTTTCAAATGAATCATAATTGATATTTATTCAACTTAGTTTTTGTGGTTGATCTAAAAAAAATGTTTGGTTAGAATGATTGACATATATTTTTTAGGGTGTTCCAAGAGTTCAGGAAGAAACTTCTCACCTAATTATTAAAGTAGAGTAATTTCTAGGGTATCTTGGTGATGTAAGGTTGAACATGCCAAGAACTCTAAATGAGTTTCAACTAATTAAGAAGTTTAATAATTCCTTTGAATAAGAATAAATTTTAAAAGTTTGATAGACATCATAGAAATTTAATAGTTATCTTAAATATTCATTCTCAATATATAGTTTTGTTGATAAGTAAATTAGATAATTTTGAATTAGAAATTATATTCCTTGCATGGGGAATATCTATGATTTATTTAAGGTGGATTTGAATGGATTAACTTATGAGTAGAGCTATCTTTAGGAGGATTCTATATCTTCAACATGAAATGCTTACCAAGAGATTTTACTTGTTCAAGTGAGGCTCAAAGATAATGGATTGGTAGCTTTACAAAGGAAAATGATTAATTTATATAAATAGCAATATAATTATTCAATGATATTTGAAAAAACAATGGACTATTCTAAAATGGTACAGTCTATTACTTAATTGGGAAAAGGTGTGTTGTTCACCATACATAATGCTAAAAATATAAAATTAATATTTATTTATGGTGCATCTATGAAATCTAAGGATACATGCATCATATTGGTTAGAAATTATTTGGGCCACTTTTTCTATTACATGTAACATTAGAATATATTTTAATAAATTAAGAAAACTTAGTTTGTATACATATAGATTCATGATAGAATCATTATTAAGCTATGTTAGCATCTAGTATGAGCCTACATTATAAAAGCATGGTCACAAAAAATAAATTAAAAATTATTAACACTAATGACATGGAGGGATACGCATAAAAGTTATGAGATATCCACTAATCAAATGGGGAGTTGACTAATGGTCCATAATTCATATTCACAAACTAGGGTTATCCCTTGGTCATGGCTAGACCATGAGATTTGAACCTAGTTGCTACCACCAATTATAGCATTTCCACCAGTTCAAACAACATATTTTCCACTCAATTAAGTAACCACCACCACTAATGGAACCATCCATTTCTATAGCTTGAGGAACTTCACCACCACCATTGATTCAATGGTGTCACCCACTCACCACTAGTTTCATTTTGAATTGCCCAAATTTGTTGTTTTTAATTTACAATAATATATTTTGTTGTGTTTCAAGGTGATGCATAGGAATTTTAGGAGTTTGAAGGGGGTTTCAAGGCCATGTTATTCTACCTCATTTTGTTCATAGATTTCATTAAGTTGAGGATTTTGAGATGGAGAAGGCTTTGGATTGGTTGAAAGTAAATTTCAATAAATCAAAACCAATTCAATAAAATATACATTAAGCTTGACTGTAATTATCAAAACAAAAATAGCTTACCTTTTTCCCATCAATAAACTATTGAGAAGGATGAGATGGCTCAAATTCAACACAACTATGGTCACATTTTCTTCCACTCATGTTTTTATCTCAATGAAGAAAATAGAATGAAATAAAGTGGCTCTTAGCTACTATGTTTCTTTTTGTCTCTATAACATGAACATGTTATAATGGAAGAATATTTAGGTTTATATTTATGAAACCTAAATGCACTTGAATTTACAACACAATTGATCCTCAATGTGCTTGCATTTTACTGTGAGCACTTTCTCTTTTATTTCATCTCCAAAACATTTTTTGACTGCTATGTTTTTGCACCTACCCTTGAGATAATGTTTAATAGATAGGGAAAAAAATGTTTTTACAATTCACTCACACATATTACATGTTTTTTTTGTCTTTCACTAAGTACTATTTTAACAAATTAAACCCTATTTGGGGCTTATATGATCTAGGTAATGTTTTTTTTTGAAAAAAGAGTAAAGAGGATTTGGTTTAGCTTTATTGAGCTTAAGTGTTTTTCATATGGTTATTGTTGTTTAATAAATTAGTTGTCGATGATGTCATTTTATGTCTTGGGTCTAAGTCCTATTTGGTTTAAGGGACATTTAACTTTTTTTGTTTACTTTTTATAGTCCTTATGCTAAGAAATTATAGTATTTCTTTCTTTCCACCTGGACTTTATTTCTAGTAAATGCATTATATTGGTAAAGGCATGTCATTTTATTTGGAAAGACTAGATTTTTTATTCTTCTCTTGCTAAAATTTTAGATAGGTTGTGGTTAGTCCCTCTAAATTTATTTGATTTTGTATGGATTGATAAAAATAAAGAGCTTTTTTGGGATAGTAAACATATACTTGTTGAATTTTCTCAAATCTATAGTTTCCTTTGCTGCCAATAATGTTTTATTGTAGTTGCATAAGAGGAGTGAGGATATTAAAACAAATATTATAGATGAGGACTCTATTCTTGACATTGGGTTCTTGTAGCATGGGACATGGTTGCTAAAGATGTATTGTATGATCAATATCACTAGCTTGTGTAGACTGGTTGATATGATTGGCACTTTTGGGTCTCTTGAGCCAAATAATTGTTCTTTTTAAAAAAGTGTTTCGACCATATTAATAATTCTCATATGATTGTATCTACTCATGTTTTATTGCTTTTGGTATTGTTCATGTTATTCTTAGTGGCGTAGAGGATTGTTCTCATGTTGGTGTTTTTGGTATTCCATGACAATGGTGTTGTTCCTGATGTCTAACAATATACTAATGTGTATGCTATTCCTAATTCAATTGCTAGAAAAAGGGGAAAATGTAGCTATTAATGTTTTTGGGAAAGATGATTAATTTTATATTGGTATTTCTTCTAATAGAAAATGTAATGGTACCTTTTCTTTATTACTAGATATTCCTATTATAATGTTTCTCATGTCCTAGTTACAAAAGTATGTGGATTTCAAATTTTTATCTTTGGAGAGGAATGCTAAAGATTTTATTAGAAAATACAAGGGTGAAAATTTTTCTAGTTAAGTGGCAAGTTGGTTTTCTTTGTAATATGGCTCTAGTTAAATTTCTATGTAATTTACCTTACTTATTGTTAGTTTTTGTGTAGTTTCTATTATATATGTTCCCAATTTGTAGTGTTGAAGTGATGTTATTGACTATGGTAGAGTTTGTGTGATCATGTTTGGCCCTTTTGATGATGACTTGAACATTTATCTGTAGAAAATGTCCAATTTTATGAATTGTCTTTGGTTCCCTTCCTTTTAGTTTAGGCTAAGAGGTGGTTTGGGTTACAATATTGAACTATTTAGATTTGTTATCCCTTTATTCCACATTTATTTCCTTTCTGTCTCTTCTAACTTAATGTATATATCTTTGCAATCAATTGCTCATATAAACTATATTTATAAACTATTTTTAATATTAAACAAATATAATAAACATGAAAATAATTCATATATATCAAGTAAAAAGAAAGAAGCTACTACACTCAATTTTACATCTTTTTATTATCTACAATAGGAACTATGTTATATACCTCTATTATTTTGAGGGCTATAATTATAAGATCCAATTCTATTTGAAATGGATTGAAGAGAAGAAAAGTCACATCCTATGTATATAGGTTTGAGACAACATCCCTTTCGCAAATGGGATAGAGATAGATCAATTGTATATGATAGTCAATCTAAATTAGAGCAAGTTCAATATTTCTATGCATCACTTATTTTTTCCATCTAGGAAATATCCTATGACCAAAGTAGAAGACAATGGATTCAATTTCACATTGAACCAAAGCTAAATTTGTATAAAGCTAGCAAATTCATATAGTTCTAGTAGTGACATAGTAGAGTGGGAGTATAGCCTATGAGTATATTATATTAAAATATATTGAAAAAGCTAGGCCTAAATGATAAATTTTTAAGCTATAGAATCATACAATATTACATCACAAATGAGTTGAAAAAAAAAAAGATAATAATAAAATAATAGAATCAACAATCATATCAACAACACAAAGGTTTAGATGGCTAAATCTCAGTCATACACTAGAGAAATATCCATAGAACAAAATATCAATATTCTTACTACAATTTTTACAACAGTCATTATAGTTCTCTTTTTAAATTACAAAACTATATACAATATCTTCAACATAACAACAATATCAGATCTAGACTAGCCTGATTTTCTCTTTAAACAAAGTAGATTTTTAACATAATTTTTTTGCTTTAAAAACTATTGCCCCAAAACCCTGTTTAGAGAGATCCCAACCTGATGAACCCCGCACCCCTCATGAAGCCCCAAAGATAGATTGATCTAAAAATGCAACGCAGGTCCAAATTTTAACACGTTCTTGCAATTCCAAGAGGACGGTCATATCCTTAAAACAAAAGACAAATGGGGAAGCGGGTCATAATTGCAGTGAAAAATATTTATTATGTTTATCATTGAGAGCTATATTCGTAGTCACTACATAGGCCAAATAAAAATATTGATCCTGGATGGTCTGACGTAACTAATGAATTTGATGTCCACATAATCAAAAGAAAATTCAGAAACAATCAAACAAATATTGAAAATAATTTTGTTCTCAACAAAATTGCACCTATCATTCAAAGAAAGATCCATTTTTTTGAATGAATTAAAAAATACCATTGATGGTACACAGACACATAGGTTGAGAATAAATAAGCCAAGATCATCTGCATTTCCATAGTCAAAATTTAAAAGAACTTCTAACCCTAAGAGAACAGTCGTAACCCATTTGAGGGCACTTTTGCCATTCGAGAAAAATTGTGCATGCCAAAAAGAGAATGAAGATCACTAAGGAAAAATGAAAAGTAGATTGAAAATTTAGGCAGGCTTGAAATTCAATTTAGGCATCGTGGAAAATAATAACAGCAGGTGGCTTGAGTTTTCAACAGAATGAATTTGCTAGCTACGGAGAGTACGACCATGATTTGAAATTTTCTACCGAGTTACAATACTTCGCTACAAAATCACTCAGACTATGCATGAGCCATGGGATGACCATAGCATAGCCAGTGCCAGATATAGGGCATCTCTACACTTTGCGTCATCTCCAAAAGGAAAAAATAAAATAAAAAGAGAAAAAAAAAATGTATGACATATAAAAGAAGAGAGATACAAATAGATGAAGTGTACAAAGAGAGTGAAAACATCAAACACACGATATGGGGGAACACAACACACACATGAAAATGCAAAAAGAAGAAAGGGACAAGTAATGCAAATGTAAATCAACCACGTTAACTAAGTTATTGGTTTCTCAACCTTCAATGGTTAAACCAAAAAGGAATAACATAGTTAAGAGACAAAGACAAATGCATTACAAGGAGAAGGCTAACAACTTCTTGCCCTCCACAAAGTGTAAAGGAAAGAATGAGCCGAGGTGGTGATGTGAAAGAATCATGCAATATTTAGAATAGGGAATTCTATAACTACATGGCATGATGAAGGGATTTATATTGTTTTAAGGTATGATGGGGAAGCAATCGGTATCAATGAAGTGATACTTACCCAGTATTTCCTTCAATGTCTAACATTCTTCTATTCGATGTCCAAGAATATGATGATATTTGTGAAATGGGATGTTAGAGTATTTCAAATGAATAACCAACCTATTCATAGGTGGTAAAAGTATAAGACCTATATTTAAGAGTAGTTGAAGTCTCCTTTCACATTCAGGTGGAGGATATGTGGGAAACTTGATCTTTTTTAGTTTGTAAGCTCATTTTCTCTTTCTAGATTTTCCTTGTTAATGAATAGGAGGAAGAGGACCTATAGGGATCATAACATCCTTGTCATTAGGAGGAGAAGGAGAATGTTTAAGTTAGGAGGAGCATTCAATATCACTGTTCCAACATCTTAAATTATCCTAGGTTGAAGAGGATGTCTATCAAGATGAGAAGGATCTTGAAATCCTAGTCCTATTGTGTGTGCTTTAGATGATTTTTGTTCAAGAAGTTGATGGATGTCATGTTCATATTTTGTGTCACAACCTTTTTTACTTAAGATAGTGAATCCTTTACCATATGTCTTTTAAATGTTGATGGGAGTGTTTATGACTTTGTGATCATAAAAGTGATGTGAATGTGATTGGTGAGAGGAACTAGGTCCACTTGATGGAGGGACCTTAGGTCCTATAGTGACTTCAGGATGTAAGTATGCAAAGTGATTAGGAGGTACAATAGTGGGAAGGTCTTGTGACCTCATGGAGGGTTAAAAGGCCGCATTTTCTTCTAAGTTATGGGTGATCCCACAATAATGGGTTACAATTTTTGGCCAAACTTGACATTAAAATCAGGATTTTTCACCAGACATTCACTTTCTTACACCTATAACAGCTAAACCATTAAGGTTTTGAAGATGAATCAAACTAGTTATTTGTTATATATTTTTTGTAGATTCTAATTATATTTTTTAAAAAAAATTTAAAAATAAATTGTGAATCATTTTATGTAATTTTTAATAACTTTTTTTTTCTACTAATCAGCATTTTTAAAAAGTGATGTTTACTTCGGCCCACATAACTTTTTTTATAGATATGATACAATTTTGATTTTTAAAATACAAATTTTTCACACCAATATTTAGGGGATGGATATTTTTTCATAATTTTTTGTTACATGTATTTTTTTTAATTAATTTTCCAAGTCAGCGTAATTATAATTTGGACAGAGGTGTACTTCGGAATGCATAACATTTTTTGTATTCATTTGAATTAACTTATTCTTTTTTTGTTGGAATAAGGACATCAATACCTAGGGTACATGTATTTTTTAGAATTTTTTCTCTATTTTTCTATTTTTTCATATGTGTGAAATAAAGAACTTGATGTTCATTGAAAATCCTACATTCACAAGAAATAAAAAATAAATATAATAATAAAATTAAACATATTTAAAATTATACTTTTTAGGAAGCTTATAATAAGGGCTACAGGATTACAAAACATAAATTTTAAATGAATTCATTTGATCACCCAAAAGGTAAATCAAAAGTGGTTTTTTATCAGCATTTTGATAGGTGTAGAGGAGACTCGATTATAGGTATGGTTTAAATCTAACAAGGTTCTATCCAAGGGGGTTTGATCTAAGGGGGTTTGATCAATCCATCTTTAATTAAAATAATTTAAATGAAACCTTTAAAGTCATAAATCATTGTATTTTCTAAAAATATGTGATTTCAGGCAAAAATCAGGATGTCCCAAAAAGTGTAACCCATTATTGTGGCAGCACCCTTATCAAGGAAATCACTATTTTTTCATAGTGGGACCCATTCACCTAGGGTGGTGAACTAGTCCCCCTCCTGGTAAAAAACTGTTGAAAGCAAGTTTCTTTCTGTCAGGATCCAAAATCTAAAAAAAAAAAAAAAATTAGTCCTAAGGTGGGACTCATTCACCATGAGTGGCAAATCAGTCCTCTCCTAAATTTCCAAAAAATTAGGAGATAACTCTACAACACCAGATTTGGAAATCACTGCTTGTTGGGTTGTCAAAGTCAATTCTACATAAATCCTTCTCCAAGCTTGAAATAAACTTAAGTTTACTTGAAGCACCTAGTTGACTTGTAAACCAATTTTCAACATGAAAAAGCTTGTCAAATCTGCATACATAGGTCTACAAACAAACATGCAATAGGGGAAAAATGGTTTAAGGTAGTGAATAGGGGTTTTCCTTGGTCAAACCCCACTTTTGGTAATCAAACCTTTAATAAAATAATGAAATGCATGGGAATGATAAACTAATAACATGCAATTGCTATTTAACTTACCAAACCCTTGATGATGCAAGTCTGAAGTAATGTCAATGGCTGCTCCAAAATTCTTGAAAAGATGTTGTAAAATGTTTGAATGCTTGAATGAATAGGTGAATAAATGAGATTGATCAATGGGGGTTGAAATTTGGTGAAAATCACTTATTTATACACACTTGTTCCTTAGTTACCCATTCATACCTCATCACATGCCGACACCAATTATTTTTGAATAAATTCCTGAAAGGAAACTAAAATATTTTGAATTTGGGGCCAAGGGGGATTGATTCGCCACCCATGGTGAATGGGTCCCTCTTAGGACCTAAAAATTTGTTTCAGGAAATATGTTGTATTTAATGTTGTTTGTTAGGATAATACTCAAAAATACACTTAATTAAGCATATGAGAGCATAAAGAGGTCAAATAAAGCATAAGAAAAGGATAAATAGTGAAGACATGCCTAGAAAAGTATGAAAGCTTGTTACAAGACTTTAGAACACTTCAAAATAGGACTTGTTGATGAATAAAAATGTGATTTTTAGGTGAATTGTAATTAATAGTGTCAAGAAGAATGTAGAAATGTCTTACAACACTTCACCTTCACAAGACATAATTTTTTGAATTTTAGTACCTAAATAAGCATGTTCAAGCCATTTTGCAACATAAAATTAGAGCAAAATAGTTCCAACACCATGAAACAAGACGTAAAAAGCCATGAAAATGACAAAAGGCCATTTTTATATGGCACAATGTTATTATTGATGGTGGTAGCACTAACAATCCTGTTTATGAGGAAATGGTAACTAAGTTGCATTTGGAAAGAAGGAACCCACATGCATATAGGATTGCTTGGTTGCAAGATGATCATAAAGCTCTAGTAAATGAATAATTTCTAGTAAAATTTAAGATAGGTGATTATCATGATGAAGTTTTATGTGACATAATGTCTATAGATGTTCATCACCAATTTTTGGGAAGCCCTTCAAATTTTTACAAGTGTGTAGTACATGATGGGTATGCTCATACATACTCCTTGTTGAAGGATTGAATCAAACACAAGTTGAGGCCCTTGAGTAAGGAAGAATAAAAGTTATATAATAAAATTGTAAAATGTTTGATTCACGGAGTTTTAACGAAATAGTGGAAAAGGATTAGGATGAATATTTTGATTTGCTAATACAAGTTGCAGTAGTATGGATTACACTCAATAAAGATAAAGTGAAGGTTTTGGTGGACAAAGAAGAGGTAAAATCTACTTTTTGTAAAAATGATGTTGCTGATTTATGTGAGCAAGATAATATTTGTGTAGAAGAATATATATTGTAGCAATAAGTACATTAGAGAATGAAGGCATTAAAGTTGTGAGAAATGAATAAGGTGAGAAAGTGAATGTTGATTTTTTTGGTGAGATTCCCTTTGCATCAATTGATGATTTCTCATTTGATAAAGATATTTGTATGGATGATAGTTTATTGCAAGATGAAAGGGAAGAATATTTTGATTATGTTAATGAAATTGAACTAGACATAGAGGAGGGAAATGGAAGGGATGAATATTTTGATTCTATTACTAATGATAAATTTGCAGCTGAAAATTACTTTTTGGGAGATATAGGAGAGGAGGAACACATGAAGAGGTAAGAGAGAACATTCATAAAATGAATTTTTAGTACCAAACTCATGTTGATTTGAAGAGGAGATACAAATACAAAGAGTTTCAAGGTGGTGATGAGGAGATGGTTCATTTGAGAAAAGAGAGGTTTCTAGTGGGAATTTACAAGTTGAACATGAGGAAGATTGGGCCTTGCTAGATTGTGGGAAAACACAAATTAGGTAATGTTTATAAAGTAGAATTTCCAAGTGAACTCAGTTTTTTTGTAATTTTCAATATTTTTGATCTAACCATGTTTAATTATTTTGAAAATCATGAATTTATAGTAGATGTGCAACAACAAGCATAAACATCAAGTTTAGGGAAAAAGCATATTGAAACTATTCTTAATTGTAGGGTGAGTAAGAGCACTAGAAGAAAATAATGCATGGATTACTTGGTAAAATGGATTGGAAGGCCTCTTGAGGATGCTTCTTGGTTGTCTCAAGCTGAAATTACTCATCTTGGATATCCTCTTGGAAAATGAAGAGATCACTTTTTCTTCTACCATGGGTGTCTGATGCAGGAGCATCCATGGCATAGTGGCTATCTTGTGTCAACAAAAGAGGTTCAAATTTTCGTTGCAATGTTGTTGTGAATTAAATTTCATGTTTATCTTGTGAAATTCATATTTTTTGTGAATTTGAATGTCATGAAATATTGGAATTTGAAATTTTCAATTTGGAGTAAATTTGGGTCAAAATAGGATAAGGTGGCATAGTGGAAAAAATGTTTTAAATGGAAAATCTTGAAAAAGCAAAAGAAAGTGTGGGTTTCTTGGAGACCACTAATTTGAATTGTAACTCCAAATTTGAAATTCCTCAACTCCTAAAAAATAGGGAATTAGGAGGTGGGCGCCCAAGTTGGGAAAAGCTGATTTTTGCTTTCAAGGGAAAATCTAGAAGGCCATTAAAGCATTTCCGACCATTCACAACATGTTTTTGAGTTTTTAAATTATATTTTTATTAATTTTAATTAATGCAAATTAATTTTATGGAGAGTCACAAAAAGGGGCATGGGTTTTTGAAATGGGTTTGAAATGACAAGAAATTTAAATGAAATGCACTCTCATTTCATTTTTGTGGTGGTTTTGGAGTTGTTTAATGGAAAAACAATTTTATTTTTTCAGACAAGCTTTCTAGAATATAGGAAAAGGAGAA
>VDFB02262862.1:0-29859 GCA_007258455.2 Sequoia sempervirens
TGGCAAATGTTTAGAAAAAAATTTACAAGTTTTTAGAGTCATTTTCTGATTAGAATCTGGTCGCCATCTTCTTAGTGTTCATTTGCATCAGATTTTATGTCATTTGGACAAGTCTAGAGAGAGTTATGAGCATTTTAGTGAGTTACAGTGTTGCTGGTTATGCATTTTCAGTCATTGTTCAGTCATATCAGATTGTAAGATTTTGTCTTTGGGGTTGAGTTTGAGTATTGGAGTCATGTTGTGCATTGGGGAGACATATAATATTGCAGCATTGATAGACTTCTAATTCAGTGTTTTTGGCAGGCAACTCTTCTCATTGTAAGGCTGTTACAGTAGTACTGTTCAGCCATTTCTATTTCTTGCTAAGTTACATTGTATTCCCACGGTTGTGGAAGAGACTAGCCCTCACTCAGTCTTCTTTGTAATGCATTAGATCCTCATCATCATATGATAGCGCCTAGCTCACCTCGAGCTTGGAGTGCACATGCTTGATGAATGAGTTACTTTCAGCACTGCATTGTCATCAATAGAATCTCCACCATATGATAGCGCCATCCCCATCTTGGGTTTGGAGTGCACATGTTTGGTGTCGAGTTTACTTTCCAGCATTGCATTTCTTTTCATAGTACCTCCGCCATATGGTAGCACCATTCCCACTTTGGGTTGGAGAGCACATTCTTGGCGTTGAGCTTCTTTCAGCATTGTAATACTTTCAAGTTGCTACTGACGACCCTCTTGCCATATGACAGCATCATTCTCATCTTGAGATTGAGTGCGCATTCTTGGCAAAGAGTTACTTTCCGATTGTTGGTTTTGGTCTAAGTTAACCTTAACGGGTACTTATTGTGCTAGTGTGTTCATTCAAAAATTGAAAAAAAATTGGCCGGCACATTACAAACACCAAATTTTTGAAGGAGGTCAAGGTTTTCAATTTTCAGTAATCTGGGTCATCTCAACTCATTCTGAACAATTTTTGAAGAAGTTTTTTCAAGTTGCAACAGCTGTTTTTTTCATGCATGTCAAAGAAATCATCAAAATTCTCAAGATTTGATCATCTTAACCTTCATTGTATACCTTAATCGCTGTGTAGAAGGATTATCATTGATTTTTCATGATCATAATCATTGCCTTCTATAATAATCATACTAGATTGCTGCTTCTCATAAGAATTTTTTCCTTCTTTAATTTATTAACACTGCATATTAACAAAATATTCCTTAACTTGACCGATTGGCATGTATTTATATCTTCCCCTTACTTAGTCACCCATAAAGATATACCAATTTTAAACTTAATTTCTAATGTTAGTGTCTAAACAATAAAAATCGGCCAGCATATAGCATGTATGGAGCTTGAACGCTGGTATATTTATTCAACAGGGTAACAAATAAGACATCACATTGAGGAAGTACCATGGGTTTTTTTGTGTTGTCATCCTAGAAAAGGATAACTATGAGTTTTGGCAACATGGAATCTTGACACATCTCAAGTGGCTTGTCTTTTGCCTTATCTCTATGGACTCATACCTACACTAGACACACCAAGGAGTTATTCAGCATGGGGACATACCTAGGTTTTATCTTTTTGTTCAATCTTCCTTCTTCTCGCATCAATTGAAATTATGAGGATGTCCTTGACTTCAAGAGCCCTGGCCTCTTTCTATTTCTATTTTTTTACGACACATGTTATTTTTTAGACCGATTTACAACAAAGCCACCACTACTCTTATCAAAGGAGAATTGATTTAGAAAACACCCAACTGCAAATTTTCTTTAACAATATCACCATGGTCTTGAAAGTGATCTTTTGATTTAAGTTATCCCCAATGGCGGTGCCAAAATCTTGAGCCCTAAAAGAACACTCGTAAATCCTAGATATTTTATCCATATTCAAGACTAGGGTTTTGTCATCAAGAAGGGAAAAAGAGGATCATCAACATCCTTGGGATGGTTAGAGGTCAATTCTAAGAGTGGGTTATCTCTCCTACACTTTGAGCTTCACTTAGACTCGGGAGGGTGTTCTTAGGGGTATACCTTAACAGGTATTGAAATCAAGCAAAATGGACAACCAAAACTAATAGCTAAACCCAATTGCAGACTTGTTGAACACCTTAGTAGAACCAATCTAAACAGGATTTAAATGCTACGACCTGAGAGGCCCATGGAATTGACACACCATCTAAACTTCTTTGTGCTCATTAGTGTTATGGATGCCACACATCGCCTCTACTGCAAATGGGGACTTCTAATTTTGGCTTTGTTTTCGTTTGTTTTGTTCTCACCTCTTTTCTGGTTGCGCTTCGTCATGAGGTTTGTAGTGAAACCACTCAAGTCC
Source organism: Sequoia sempervirens (assembly GCA_007258455.2). Lineage (NCBI taxonomy): Eukaryota > Viridiplantae > Streptophyta > Pinopsida > Cupressales > Cupressaceae > Sequoia > Sequoia sempervirens. The sequence goes on from VDFB02262862.1 coordinate 2,335, forward strand.
AAATTAGGGTTTATGCCTTCCCTCGTAGCTTGAGGTCGTAGTAAAATGACAAATTGAAAATTGAGCTTCAATATTGTTGTTAGTATGTTTCCAAAGAAGTTCTCACAGTTTTCACCAACTTTTATACTTACTATTTTTAGTAAGTGGAGATTGCGGTGCCATTCGCCAACATTTTTGAGATTCCGGATCATCACAATGATTCGTGAGTATATCGATTAAGTTGTATGCCAAATTTGAGCAAAAACGGATAACTTACTATTTTTAGCAGTCCGGCTTCCGGCACGAATTTCAGGGTCCAGATGCAGAGATTTTCTTTGCATGTCTGGATATTCCTTCTGGGTTTTTCGAGACCTTCGCGATGACGTAACATGCAAGTCGAGGCGACCACTTTCAGGATTCAGCCTTCCGAGGCTATTTTTAGGGTTTGCATGTCGAGCTCTTCTTTGCATGTCGGGTGATTCCTGATGGGGTTTTCGAGAGCTTCGCGATGGTGTGACATGCAAACGAGGATTCTCACTCATAAGGAACTGCTGTTTAAAGGTCCAGCCCAGCACCCTCCCGCCAGGCCTAATCACGAGTCGCATCACGAGCTGATCGCAGTGTTGCGGAAATGAGAACAAACAGAGTTCATTTGATACGCATGCAAAGTGAATTAGGGTTTCCAGCTTCGGAGCCTAAATATAGGCATCAAAAGTCAAAATCTTCAAAATCCGATGTAAACCACTACGATCAGCGTTCTTCAGGCTATCTGCTGGTGAAATTTCAAGTCGATCAGAGCACTTACTATTTATAGTAAGTCAAATTGGAAACTGGCTAAAAATAGTAAATTGAGCGCATGCGTCAGTGTCAGCCAACAGGTCACGTGGTGAGGAGCGCCTCATTAAAATTTCAAGCTAATCGGAGCTGTGGAAGTACCAAAAACGAGAGGTTACTATAAATAGCAAAACACTTCTCAAAATGTGCTATTTTTAGTAAGTCAGCTCAAAATGGCAATGTCAACAGGCTAACCAGGTCATGAAGGTCCAGTGGTCAAAATTTCAAGGCAATCTGAGCTTTCGAAGTTTGAGAATCAGAGGATTTACTATAAATAGCAGGGGCATGAACGCTGGCAGAGGAAGGGAAAAATAGCTAAGTCTGGAACTTCATCCTTCGCTTCCTTGAAAATGCGCCCATCTCAGCTGGAGGTCATGAAATTTCTCTAAGTGTTGAACTTCGTCCAGTACACATGCTAAAATGCGCCCTCAAGGAAAAGTTGGAGCTCAAAATTTTGCTAAGTATGAAGTTCATCTTGCTCAGGGGGTGAAATGCGCCCAAGAGACAAGGAAGTCAAAGCAGTCAACAGTTTTCATCCGCCTCCTATAGCAAAATGCGCCCAACTCAAGATGCCAAGCATGAAAATTTTCTAAGTATCAAAACTCGTCCTTCACCCAGGCTGAAATGCGCCCAAAGCAAATTGGTCAAGACAAAGTCAAAGTTTTTATCCTCCTGCATGGCTGAAATGCGCCCAAAGTCATGCATGTGAAGACGGGAAAAGGGATGTGAAGAGTCACTCTAAGGACGTGGTTAGAGTTTCATCCTTCATGGCATCAAAAATGCGCCCAAGTTTCAAGGTCAAAGCAAAGTCAACTTTTTCATCCTCCTACATGGGCAAAATGCGCCCAAAACAAGGCATGTAGAGACGAAAACTGAGAAGGTGAAGAGCCACTTGTTGGGTGGCGTTTGAAAGTTCATCCACCTCCATAGGAAGAATGCGCCAAGTTTTATCCTTCACAAGGCATCAAATGCGCCCAAAAGAGGGCATGTGAAGACAAACGTGGAGAAGCTCAAGAGTCACAAGGTCAAGGCGTTGAAAAGATTCCTTCTACACAAGCAAAATGCGCCCATCCTTTGCCTACATGGAAATGCGCCTAGTTTGAGGTGTAATAAGTGAATAGAGGGTGGTGAATAGGGTGAAATGTGATTAAAGCGTAGTAAAAGGCTAGTAAATACTCCAAAGGCGTGGTGAGAGCTTGGTAGATACTAGGCGTTATGCCTTTTCAAGTGTTAGATGCGCCAAAAGTGTGAATGCTAAAAGGTGTTGAGGATATTTTCTAGGGCGTGATTTTCCTCTTCAAGTCTAGAGTGTGTGGTGGTGAAGATAAATGATAGGGCGTGATTTTCTTTCAGTGTGCTATACGCCTTAAGGATGGTAAAATGAAATAAAAGATGAGTGATGAAATATTTCAAGTGTGGAATGAAGTACAAGTGGTGGCTAGAAAATAAAATGTGCCAGGCATCTCTAGGAATAAAATTTTCTAAGTGAAGTTGGTATTTTCACAGGCAAAATTGGTCGAGTTGGATATAAAATTTTCTAAGGCAAAATTTTCGAAGTGATTTAAAATTTTTTCTAAGGCAAAATATTTTCTTCCTCTAGAAAATGCGCCTAGACTCTGAGGTGATGGGATTTTTCCTGAAACGTGAATAGAGTTGCCTGAGGTAAAGTCAGTGAATGCCAGCTACACAGGATTAATAAAAATTTCCAAGTCAGAGCAAAATTCTCAGAGAAGATCGAAGAACGGATTTAAGTTTCACAGGGGAATATTTTCTAAGGTTCAAAATTCGAGAAAATTAAATGAACCCATTCGTTGGGTACCCATGAATTCGACGCGTTCTGAAGAAAATTTTCTTCTGGGTATCGAAGATTGTCGATGAGGAGTTGATTTTAAGGTCTTCCACAGTTTGTCGAGGATTCTGGGATGAAGATTTCAAGCGAGCACCAGGTTGATGATTTTTCCTAAGGGAAATTAAAAATTTCTAAGGCAAATGTGAAGAAAACGTGTTTTCAAGATGAAATCTTCTAGACGGTGAATTTGAAAGAAACTGCCTAGGTGAATTTGCTTCAATTCTTCGTGAAGATAGTTTTCATGAGCCAGAGATGAATAAAATCGAGGTTATCAGAGCTCTAGCAGGTGAAATGAAGTTCTCAAGGATGGAAATTTGTCTAAGGCATGAACTTGAACACAAAGTTGGCGATGAGCGCTTGAAAGTTGGAGCATGAAAATCAGGTAAGTGAGTTAAGTTTATATCATGAAGTATTCTAATACCCCTCTCCTTGCTTGTTTTGCAGGAGAAACGTCGAGGCCGAGCACGATGACTTGAAGTGGAAGCACGATGAAGATGAGTTACAATCTCGAAGGAGGAAAATCTGCAAGAAAATGGCTAAGTGTTGAAGAAACATTTTCAAGGCTCAAGATGAAAAGAAGAATGAAGACCCTCAAGTGGAAGAAATCAAAGAACAACGCCAAGAAAGAGGATCGAGAACAGTGTGAACGCGTCTACAAATGGAATCTTCTAGAAGGATGATGGTGGACATTATGGCGCATTTATTACCCCACTCTCCTCTGTGGCGGTTTTTAGGGCAATATTATTTAGGGCAGAGGTGGCACGATTCTGGCCACTGTATTGATTGTAACCCTAGCCGTCTTTTGGGACTTGGCTAGCTATATAAAGGGGGAGTCCCCCTCATTTGTAACTCATTAGATAGTAGACAGTAGACATTGAGAGAGTATTAGCATTAGAATTAGATAGTGTAGCATTGTAGAGCATTTTTTTTTTTTTTGGAGAAGAGAGAAAGTTTTCCCTTTGAAAACTTTTGAAGAGATTGTTGTGTAACACATTTTATGATAATAGATCTTTTCATTGATGATGAAATTCGTCTTGTCATGAAATGCTAGCAAGGTTTCTTCTTCCTTTCGTATCCAAGTAGTTTAAATTCATGCAAGTAGCTTACTTTGATGTGTGGTGTTTCATTGAGATAGCTTCGCTTTACTCCATACCACTAGCGGCTTGTTGATGATAAGTTCGCCTTGTGTGGTCAACTGGACATTATTTTGTGTTTAACTTCGTTGTGATTTATATGCTATATGCTGCCGCTAGATGGTGTATGCATGCCAAGTCATAACTCTGAACATCTTCGCTATTTCCCCTTGAAGATTGCAATCATTTTCGAGGCTGTCCGGACGGAGGCTAGGTGAACCGCTGAAGTCTATTGGAACTAAGCTCCACATATCCCCGGTGATTAGAATAGAACAGCAACCTTAGGTAATTGACCCTTTCACCAGTACTTTCTGGTTAGAATAGGAAACCCAAGAGACTTCATAGATAAATCTTTCTATATCAACTCTCCACAACAATTTCAAGTCCCCTGAAATACCACAGCAAATCACATCAGAGCCAAACCAGCCTATTCTCAAGATTAAAGGAACCTGAGTTGAACCCATGAACTTTCTTGCAATCTTAGCATGCGGAATACTTTGATCAAGAGAGAATAGGGAAGCCGCTAACTTTATTCTACGTTGAAAAGCCCATTTAAAAACACATCAACAATTAGCTTTGTCAATGCATCTGCAGCATTCATCAAAGTGTCAACTTTCTCCAACTTCACCTTCCCATCTTCCACCATGTCACGAACAAAATGGAACTGAACATCAATTTGCTTTGTTCTAGCATGGAAAGTAGAGTTCTTTGCTAAGAAAATGGCACTTTGACTATCACAACAGATAGTGATCATCTCTGCATCAAGCCCAACATCATAACACAACTGCCTTAACCAAACAGCTTCCTTACAAAGATGAGTAGCTTCCATATACTCCACTTTTGTTGTGGATAAAGCGACTACAACTTGTCGTTTAGCGACTACAGCTTGTTGTTTACTCATCCAACTAATATCACCACCAAACATCATGAAAACATATCATCTATATATAATGCAATAAAGAGAATGTGACCATTATCAATATTATAATAGGCACAGTGATCAGATTTAGACCTTTGAAATCCCAGACTCAACACAAAGGTGTCAAACTTTTGGTACCACATCCTAAGAGACTATTTCAAACCATACAAAGGTTTCTTCAACTTGCAAACTAAATTTTCTTTACCTTTTACCACAAAATGCTCCAGTTGTGACATAAATTTCTTCCTCCAAGTCACCATGAAGGAAAGTTGTCTTCACATCCATTTGCTCAACTTCTAAGCCATAAGTTGCAGCAAGTGATAATAGGAAACAAATGGATGTCAACTTTGCTACAAGAGAATATTTCACCATAATCAATTCCCTCCACTTGTAAGTACCCCTTAGCAACCAACTATGCTTTATGCTTCTCAACACTGCCACCAAGACCACACTTTTTCTTGAACACCCATTTACAACCAACAAGTTTTCATCCTTCAAGCAAAGGTCCCAGATCCCATGTGTTATTTTATTTAGACCAACTATCTCTCATCCATGGATTTTATCCAACAATCTACATCACTCGTGCCCATAGCCTCTTTTACAGTCCTAGGCTCATCAATGTTAGCAAACAAAGAAAAAATACAACTGGAATCTATGAATAACCAAACCTTTTCAATTGTCACCTAACTCATGTAGACCTCCTCAAATATTGAGGTTGAGGTTCTTCATCTTCTTTTAAACTTTCAGAGCTGCTAGAGCTCTCCTCATCATCAGGTCCAACAAATGTTTTTGATTCTTTTTTCTCAAGGGTAGAGGAGAAAGATGAACCACATTCTCTTTACTTTCCTCTTTCTCTGCCTATAGAGCAACAAAAGACGGTTTCAATTCATTGAAAATAACACTTCTATTATACAAGACCTTTTTTTCCACTAGGTCCCAAAGCTTGTACCATTTCACACCAATATCATAACTAATGAAGATACATTTTATTGTCTTGTTCTCCAACTTTGTCCTCTTTTCTCTCAGCACGTGCACAAGCCTCATAACCAAATACTCAAAGATGTCTTAATCAAGGTTGCTTACCCAACCACACCTCCATGTGTGTTTTATCAACAAGCGTTGATGTAGGAGATCTATTGACAAGATAGCAAGCAGTGGCAATAGCTTCAGCCCAAAACTTTTGTTCTAAGCTAGCTACACTTAGCATACTCCTAGCCCTCTCCATCAACGTCATGTTCATCCTCTCTACAACTCCATTTTGATAATGGTATATGGAGTTATCTTATGCCTCTCAATCCCAGGTTCTTTATAGAACTTAGCAAAATCTGCGGAACAAAACTCACCATCGTTATCAGTCCTCAAACACTTAATCTTTTTACCAATATGACTTTCAACAAAAGCTTTAAACTCTTTAAACCAACTAAAGACTTCATATTTTCTTCTGAGGAAATAAACCCATGCCCTTCTACTATAGTCATCAATGAGAGAAACAAAATAAATAGATTTTGAAATCAAAGGAACATTTACAAGACCAAAAACATCATAATATATCAAGTCCAACGCCTTGTGAGAACTCAAATAAAACTAAACACGGTTTCGCTTTCCATAAATGCAATGTTCGCAAAATTCGAACTCAAGATTACAATCATCAATCCCCTCAATGAGGCATTTATTTTTCTGGGCTCAAGTCCCTTTTCACCAATATGACCAAATTCTTGGTGCCATAACATTGTCTTCTCAACAAGAAGTTTCATTTCCAAAGCATGAGCATCCTTTAGGTACCCAAAAAGCACGCCCATCAGTAGATGATGCAACCAATGGTGATGAAGACTTACAAGTAACAGAAGAACTATTGCACTAAATTGAGCATGCATCCAACTTGAATAGAGTGCTAACTCGAACACCCTTAGCAAGCACCATAGCTCCTCTAGTCATTTTGCACCCTCCATTCAAGAAAACAACCTGCACACCCACATCATTCAATTTCCTTATAGATAAGAGGTTTTGTGCCAAACCAGGGATATGTAGAACACCATTGATCCACTTCACTTTACCATTAGGGAATCGAATCATGAATTTTCCATGGCCAATGATCCTCAAATGAGAATCATCACCCAAGTACACCTTCCCACCGTCAATTTCTTCATACTTTGTGAACCAACCCTAATATGAGGTCATGTGAAAAGATGCACCAACGTCAATAAGCCACACATCTTTTGATGCATGGGTTGTCAAGGCAACGACAAATGCATCACCATCATCCTGAGAGGATTTATCAGAATATGAATCGATGTAATGTCCCCTTTCTGTCACCACCTAGAGGATTGTTTAGCCTTTATTTATTCCCAAAGGCTAAACAGGAGAAATAAAGGAGTAATTATTAAATTAATTATTTATAAAGTTATTTCAATAAGTTTAAAATTTAAAATCATAAGATAACTTTATATTTAATTAATTTAATAAAGTGACTTCAAATAAAATAATAAATTATAAAAGTCACTTAGGGAATAAAATAATATTATTTCTAGAAGCTTCCTAGAAAGTCGCTGAGAAATCTTTATAAGGAGTTGTTGGCCTAGCATTTGAGCATGCTTATGTCTTGGATTATTCTATTCATACCAATTTGGTCTGCTACCGGTTCGGGTTTTGGGTTCGGTTCTGATTCTATAGAACCCTACCGGTTCTGATTTTTTTGGGTTTGGGTCTGCTTTTGGGTTCGGTAATACAAAAACATATAAAAAATCAGAAATATATACATATTTGCAGCAGTAATTAAGTTCAGAATACACCACCATATTAATAGTCAAATAACATAGCAAAAATACACCACCACTTTATACTCAAAAGTCAAATGTCATGATATAGAATTATAAATTAAAGTTTACAATCAGCCATTAATAATTATTAATTATTGATCATTGATCAATCTGAATCATATGGGTCATCAAAAAAAGCAGCATCATCAGCATCATTAGATGCTAAATTTTGTGTAGAACCACAAATAGCATTAGTGGCACTCGCACAAGCACTGCCACTAGCACTAACACTACCGCTCTCATGCTCAGTAGTAGCTGCTTCAGGCTGATAGTCATCATCAATATCAAGTGCAGCTAAGTGACTTGTGGAAGCATCCAAGTCAAGCTGCTCTGGCTCAATATCCCACCTCCTTGTGTCTCCTTCTTTGTAAGAACTATGTTTGTGTGTAAGGAGGCGCAAGTTTGAATGCACATACACCAAGTCCTCAGCCTTTTTTGAATGTAGCCTATTGCGTTTTATTGAGTGGATGAAGGAGTATGTGCTCCAATTCCTTTCAGAAGAGGATGAACTAGCAACCTATTAAGACCAAATTAAATTAATAAATAGTTAAGAGTTACAAAAATTAACTAAACAAAATTATTAATTAAAATTAAAATTACAAATATAAATTATAAAACTTACTTGGGATAAAACTTTTATTGCAATAGGTTGAAGGTGCATGTATTCTTGCCCATGGAAGTACCACCAACTATGAGCATCCACCCTGCACTTGTCTTGAAGAGCATCCATATTCTGATCAACACTCCCAGAGCATGCAAAAGCCATAAACTCAGCCCTCACTCGATCACGTTGGTCACGATCACTGAAGATTCTACGAATTGCTGCCTTGTACCCTTGGGCCACTTCACCATCCCTATATGGAGCAACTCTTGATGAAGTAGAAAGTATCTCAGGGCTATAATATTTGGGACTCAATGCAAAAGCGAGAAGATGCAAGGGAGTGGTCATTTTGTTCCATCTATCAACCATGATTTCCTGTAGCTCTTTGAAGAATTTTTCTTCAGGATCTTCCTCTTTTGCATTGATGATGGATCTCATCTTCTCAATCATTGAGTCGATACCATCATATACTTCGCCCAAACAAGGTCTATCCAAGTCAGTGTAATGGATCATGCTCAGTATGGGCTCGGTGAAACTGACGAGATACTCAACACGATCCCACCAACCATCATCTAGGACCCTTTGCTTGATCCTATTTGCCCTTTCATTGCTAGATTGCCTCCATACAACCCAATTAGGGCTGATTACCATGGCACATAGTGCCTCACGAACCTTTATAGGTCGTCTCAACACAATTGTGTTGGAGGCAAAACGGGTCTCGGCAACCTGTTTGAAAATCAAAATTAAAATTAAAATATAATTTAAATATACAAAATCAAAATTTAAAAATTAAAATTAAAAGAAAATTCAAAAATTTAAAAAAATATTGAGAATTAACTTACCTTCAACAACTCCAATTTAGAGAATTGTCTAAACATTCCTTGCGTCATATGGTGGTTGACAAACATTTGATGTCTTCACCGCGATACACCCTGCTTTGATCCATTCTACCTGGGATCCAATTTCAGCATTGATTAGAGGGAGGATGCCATTGGGCAGGTCCAAAAAATGTGGATACTTCTCCTCAACCAATAACCCAACAGCCCCACAATTTTTGGCATCATTTGCCAACTTCAGTAACAACATTTTGATGGCCCACTTCTTCAATAGCTTCGGCAGCATTAGCCGGACTCCATTCTTTTCAATTCGTCTCCTTCAGCACCAAATTCTTCAAAACATTGCCCTTTAGGGGACACAGCAATAACATTGATCAATGGGCAATTTCTTGCATCTTTCCATCCATCAGAAACTATGGTCACCCCTGTTTCGATCCACGAATCCCTTATGGGCTTCAAAGAGTCCGCTACATGTTTCACCTCTTTCTCCAATAAGGTGCAACACACCTTCTCAAAACCTAGGCCCTTATACCCCTTTGGAGCCTCATTAATAGATTTCACCATTTTTTGCCAATATGGTGAACGAACAACATTGAATGCCAATCCATTGGCATAGACACATCTTGCTATGTCTTGATCAGCAATCTCTCTTGCCTCATTTTGAAATGAAGCTTCCAACGGTTCCTTAGATCTTTTATTTGAAGAGGGCATGGTTTGCTCTTGAGGGATGTCCATAAATGGATGGCTTTCTGTAGGTGGAAAATAAGAAGGTGGTGTAGGGGGTTTCATGGATTGAGATCCTTTCTTCAAAGGATGGCTTGTTTTACCACTGGTTGTTTTTTGGTCTGCCTTTTCTTGCTCAGCAATATATTTCAACACTATATCTTTTGGAATGCCTTCGTTGTTTTCACCTGGACAATTTTTGATGCCTGTTTCAGGGATCCTGCACAAGTGCCCTTTTACTCGACTATATGAGCTCGAATATTGAACATTGCAATGACTACAAATCCAAATATATCCTCCACCACCTGGAAGTTGCTGAACCATTTCTACATATTTCCAAAGGGGAGAGGCTGGGTTTATTTTGAAATGAGATTGGATTGAGCCTGAGGAGGTACCGGTTGCCATTGTAATACGGAATAGTGAATACCTAAGGCACAACATATTGAAATTTTGGTATTGATTCATTGAATTTGAAAGTAAAAGACTTAATTAATTTAAAAAAAATGAAAAAATTGAACATGTGTTATAGACATTTAGAGGAATGAAAAGTAAAACAAAACAATAACTAAAAAACAAAAAAAAAGAATTGAAGTTCACTTGTGAAAAAAAATGTAAAAAAAATAATCAAAAACTTCAAAGAACCTACCTCTTTTGAAGAAATCTTGCTCTACGATCTTCTTAGCAACGAATAGACACTTGCAAGTGCTTAGGAATAGCACAACAATCAACTTTGAACAATCTGCGATCAGCCTTCAAGTCTATTCCAGCTTGTGCAAGCAAAAGAGAAAGTTCAGCAATGGAGGCAAAAAATCCTTTTTTCTCATTCACAAATTGGTAAATGAGTTTCACTTTACCTATTTCATGTTTTTAGGCAGGGTTAGAAAGAATAAAAAAGTCATTAAAAGTCAAAAACGAGTCAAAAAAGTATTAAAAAAATGAAAAAATTTGGAAAAACGTCATGGATTGAACTCCTAAGTTCAACAGTTCGAATTTCAACCCCTCGGCCTGCACTACGCACATGGGTTCCGGACCGCTCTAACCCACAAATTCAAAATAATGGACTCAGTATTAATTTCATCAACTGACTAATTCGACCGACTAAACCCAAATCAACCCTCGGGCCTTCGCGAGCTTAATCCTGAATATAGAATTTGGTAGAAAGTTTGAATGCTTTGCTTGTCCAAGGGTTTGAAGACTCCAGGATACTAGGTTCGATTGTGAAAGATCAACCCTAGCTGGAGATTGTGAAGGAATCCATCCAAGGTTTCTACAAGTGCTTCATTGGAGAGTTTTGACAGGTGCAATAGCTGATGTATTATTTCCCTTCCGAAAGGAGTTGTGGTTTGATGCAATAGCTGGTTTATTATTGCATTGTTAATTTGCAGCAGTTGGTTTATTGTTGCAATCATTATTTCATTGGAGAGTTGCAACAACTGATGTATTGTTGCACTTGAAGGAGTTTATTTCTGTCTGGTTGTTTATTCCAAATTTTAATGGTCCTGGACCAAAATATAGAGAAAATTCGATATTTTGATTTGAAGAAAATAATAGTAGATTTTTAGAAATAATTGACAGTTTGGAAGAAGTTCGATATTGGCAGATTGAGAGCTAATTTTTTAGACCAAAGAAGGAAATCGAATCTATTTGTCGAAGACGGCTCCATTGCTAAAAGGATCGTGGGGTTTTAAGCGGGTCGATTTCTCCATGGCGCAGCAATCCACTTGATGATAATTCAAGTTTGGGAGAAATTGTAGTGTGAACTTGATTTTGCATCATTTTTCAGTTACAAAGAGAAAACGCGATTTCGTTAAGAGAAGGACATCTTCATGGTAGAAGCATTTGTGGCAACACTTGCTGGAGGTCAATTTTTGGTAGTTTCATCTTACAAATCTGGGCATAGCCATTTACTATCTGAGGAAGCTCGACCTTGAAATTTGTTGGGTTGTGCATGATCAATTCGAGCTGGAAGTCTAGGCGCAGCCTGTCTAGCAAATTTTCAGGTTCCTTGTAATTATTTGCATTCTGTAGTTGCATATGCATTTCACTCAGTTGCTGGTTAGATTGTATTCACATATCTTTTGATAAATATAGTTGAGACTGCATTTGAATTGGCATCGACATATAAGTATGTTAGTTGCATTTTCATGGTTGCTGGTCTCAAAGAATAGTAATCGCTGTTTTAGCAGCCTCAGCAATTTTGTAAGTTTGCAATTGAAAATCAGTAGTTCACTTCCATATAGTTGTATGTTCATTGATGCATATATTGAGAATCTTTGGCAAAGTAGTGGAATGATTCTAAGTCTTGTAGCATCCATTCTATTTTATGAAGAGTTTGGAGATTGCATAAGAAGTGCATGACAAAAAATGTCACTTTGCTGGTACTGTGCATTTACATGAGTTTGCAGTCATCATATAATTTGTAAAAATCAGAATGATCACTTGCATTGCATAATTTGCATTCTCAATCATTAATATACTCGTGAGAGTCTTTCTTATGCCTACCTTATCATCATTTGAAGAAAAGAACAACTTCTACATGCTGAAAGTAGTTTGCAAGGTAAATATTTGACGAAATTACAAGCACTCAAACTGAAAATTAAAAGCCAGAATTGCAAGGGTCTTTACAATCGAAGGTATTCATCTTCTTCTTCTTTTTCTCCTCCTTGCACTCCTTATGAAAGTGACTGGTTTTGCCGCAATTCCAACATTTTTCCTTGGACTTTCCAGAAGATTGAGATCTCCCACAAGACTTTGATATTAGCTTGTCTTGTTTCTTGTCCTCCTTCTTTTTTGTCCTTAGATCTACCATGAACCGCAAGAGTCTCCTTAACCATTTCAGAAATCTTTCTTTGCATCTCTTCACACAACAGTGATGCAACCACATCATCCATCTTGAAAGAGCTACTCGTACTCCCAATGGCCATCACAAGGTGGTCCCACAAATCTGGCAATGAACAAGGCAAAACCATACAACGATCTTGTTCTTCCATTTTGTCACCAACGGAGCTTAACTGGGCAACAATCATATTGAATGCATTCAAGTGATCCACAATAGATCCTCCATCTTCCATCTTCAAAGAATACATCTTGTTCCTTAGGAACAACTTATTTACTGGAGATTTAGCCTGATAAATTTGACCAAGTTTGTTCTAAAGGCTTTCAACAATCTTCTCTTCATGAACATTAAATAGCAAAAAATTAGCCAGGGTCTTATTAAACCCTTAGCCTTTTGATCCATCGGATCCCAATCTTCTTATTTCATGCTTGTTGGCATCTTTCCAGACATAGCAATCCATAGATATCTATCAACCAACATGTCCTCCATCTTGAGTTTCCACAACTCAAAATTGCCTCCATTGAACTTTTCCATCACTATCCTTCCGGACGTGCTAGCCATCTCTTTCCTACAACAAAGATCAATACTCTATGCAAGCTCCCATTCAAAATAAGATTAGCTCAAAAAACCCTTTACCCACAACTAGAATCAAAAGTGATCAAGCTCTGATAACAATTGAAAGGAAGCAAGGTACACGGAACACATTTCCTACACCAATCTAAAGAGGAGAGTTGTTCAAATTTTCCTTTTAACCCGTTACAGTAATGAGATACACAATACAAGGAAGATAATCTAACGCACATGCAAATATCAAAAGACTCACAACACAACATATTGTGGGGAAAACCCTTTTAGGAGAAAACTCCCACACTTTGAAAGCTTGCTCAATGTATTATGAATAAAAAATGTTTACAATCTTGCAAAGCAAGTCTTCTTCTAGGAATCTACAATGTTGATTTTGGAGCTATTCTGACAGCATACCAATACCTGCAAATACAACTTACGTAGCCCACTCCAAGACATCCAATATATAGAGAATACAAGCATGAAGGTAGCTTCTAGAGGAAGCTACAAGAGATGGGCATCCAAATCCACTTGGTACATTTTTCCACCACCTCCAAGCATGCAAATGACACTTGTACAAGATTCTTTGACTCCTCATTCAAACCTCCAAACGTGGGCACCCCATTTTTACTCAAAATAGGTATGGCAGATGCTCTTACACACCTTACAGCCATCATAGAATCTATCATAACTGATAGCACTTACAATTGTAAGAGAATCCATCATAACTGACTAATAATAAAGGATTCTCTTACAACTTGGCATAACTCAACTTGGACGCCTAGATTCCCCATACAAAGATTCCTTCCAACACTTGTCCAACCTGTCATAGAATCTAGTTCTTATGCGTCATAACTTCGTCATAGGAATCTATCATAAAATAGCTACAAGATGCCAATGCTTAGCAAATATTCTCTACCACAAAGTGGGACACCTACATTCCCATGTGGGGACACAAACATCCTTGTCATCTCCCATGTCACCTATCAACATGATGACAGCTCACTGTGCCAAGTCATACTTGATGACGAAATAAGATGAGCAAGAAAATACAACATAGGCATAAATACATAAAATATTAACTAAACCAATGCTAGGAAATACTAAGGTTGAAACACCTTAATTCCCAACATTTATAAATGCCTGACTGTTTTGGACCTTGGTTCATAGTTTAGGGTTTGATTTTGAGAGTGACAATCCTAAATGATCTTTCAGCAATACCAATTTAATAAGAAAATAATGGAAGATAGTGTGGCATACATACATACATAAATCCACAAAATCTCTGTAGAACACAGAGAGCTGAAAATAGTGCATATAGATATAGAGAATGAAGTAGGCATCACAGACCCCTAAATCAAAATTATACTTCTCCTACGAGGCTAGCAGTCTTGAACTTCAACAGAGGAATTTCCTTACCACTGATTGTTTGAACTAACATTTCAAGTGTCATTTTGAAATTTACACCTATGCTTGGTTTATACTAATGTAGGGAGCTTAATGCATTCAAGCTTCGGTCAACAACTTTATTGAATTAAAACTTTGTACATGAACTTTCGTTATTTGTGCAGATATGTTGAACCATGAACCCTGAAAAGTGAAAATGATTGCACGAAGATGGTCAGAGGAACTAATTGTGATCGAAGCGAGAACATACTAAAATCAGTTTATAGATATTGTTACCTTGCAAACTAGATTCTCTGTTGTAGCTAGGATTATTTATCATCTCACTAAGGTATTACATAGATAAAAAGACTGATCCAATGAGAAATTTTTCATAGAAGCAAAAAAAGCAACTTAATTTGAGAGAAAATGCTTCATTCTCAGGGAAAAACAGCTTTAGTCTTAGGCATGTTTTTCACCTTAAAGGTTAGAAATTTAGGAGTGGGGGTGGAAAGATGAAAGAGCATTTGCAAAAGAGATTATTTGAAGTGGAATATTTTTGAAAATTTACTGTATTTGATTTCATTGGGTGTATGAGATATATTTATTGGCATTTTAATTTCTTGCATGTGTTTATTGTTCTTCTAAAATGCTGCATAGGTGCATCTAGATGTGGACAATAGAGCACTTATAGACCACATAGATTAAATGCCAATGGGTGCAAAGGTGTCAATCACCCAAGGAAGTGGGATTATTGTAGTTCCTTTCCTGCCTTAGGAGTTGTTCTCCAGACATCCTTGTAAACTTAGTCTACGATCACACTCTTGCTCCATACTTTCAGAATTACATGCCTTCTTTAATCATTTAGGGTTTGTATTCCTAAAGTCTTTAGGCCTTCACAAGTGATATTTTGTACAAAAATTTCACGAATAGGTACCTATCTGTTATTTTTTGAAGCAAGAGTTTGTTGACCGCAATAGGTACTTTCACAGACTACATGTACCGTATCCTGATTGGCAAGGCTCTGCATGGCATACATACATAAATCCACAAAATCTCTGTAGAACACAGAAAGCTGAAAATAGACAGTGCATATAGATATAGAGAATGAAGTAGGCATCACAGACCCTTAAATCAACATTATACTTGTCCTGCGAGACTAGAAGTCTTGGATTTCAACAGAAGAATTTCCTTACCACTGATTGTTTGCATTTCAAGTGTCATTCTGAAATTTACACCTATGCTTGGTTTATACTAATGTAAGGAGCTTAATGCATTCAAGCTTCGGTCAAAAACTTTATTGAATTAAAACTTTGTAAATGAACTTTTGTTATTTGTGTGAATTTGTTGAACCATGAACCCTGAAAAGTGAAAACAATTGCACAAAGATGGTCAGAGGATACAACTGTGGTAGAAGCGAGAACATACAAAAATCAGTTTATAGATATAGTTACCTTTGCAAACTAGATTTTCTGTTGTAGCTAGGATTATTTATCGTCCCACTAAGGTATTATATAGATAAAAAGACTGATGCAATGAGAAATTTTTCATAGAAGCAAGAAAAGCAACTTAATTTGAGAAAAAATGCTTCATTCTCAGGGAAAAACAGCTTTAGTCTTTGGCATGTTTCTCACCTTTGAGGTTAGAAATTCAGGAGTGGGCGTGGAGAGAGGAAAGAGCATTTGCAAAAGATATTATTTGAAGTGCAATATTTTTTAAAATTTACTGTATTTGATTCATTGGGCGTACGAGAAATATTCATTGACATTTTAATTTCTTGCATGTGTTTATTGTTCTTCTAAAATCCTGCATAGGTGAATCTAGATGTGAACAATAAAGCACTTATAGACCACAGAGATTAAATGCCAACTGGTGCAATGGTGCCAATCAAGGAAGTGGTATTATCGTAGTTCCTTTCCTGCCTTAGGAGTTGTTCTCCAGACATCCTTGTAAAATTAGTCTATGATCACACTCTTGCTCCATACTTTCAGAATTACATGGCTTCTTTAAACATTTAGGGTTTGTATTCCTAAAGTCTCTAGGCCATCACTAGTGAGATTTTGTATAAAAATTTCAGGAATAGGTACCTATCTGTTATTTTATGAAGCAAGAATTTGTTGACTGCAATAGGTACTTTCACAGGCTACTCGTACCGTATCCTGATTGGCAAGGCTCTCTTTACTCCCTTAGCTTAGATCAAAACCCAAGAAGCACAAAATTTCAGCAATATGTATATGAGGTAAAGTGAAAGAATCCGTTGTTTACGAAAGCGGGATCTCCATCTCATGTACCCTGAGGCAGAAGTGTTTAGGTCGAAACCAAGGAGCATAAATTCAAATAACATGTAATCGTGGTGCATTAATATGTGTTCACAGCACAAATTTGTCAGAAGAGTTTGTCTATTCAGCTGGATGGTTTGAATCCATGTAAAGAACCCTGGAATCAAGCCGCCATTTCAAGGTAAGGCTGTAGATTGTTGACAACAACTAGGTTAAGGACTGAGGTACATTTGCAAACCATGTCCAGCACTGATAGAGTCACAACAAGCCCAAACAGTATAGATATGTCCCTGAACTTACACGTCCAGCCTTTCACCTGGCAGTCAACCCTCTACACTCACTCCCAGCAGCACTAAACTTCTCCAGAAATACACGTCCAGGCAGAAGGAAGAACCACAACACTTCAGAAACCTTCCAGACATCCTCCCATCAGCTTGCCTACTTCTCAGTCCTCCATACGCTGCTCTAACACAGTGATTTATGTAGAGAAATGACAGCACTTTGGTTAGAAGGAAAAACATCTGTCCAAGGAAGCTCACACCACTCAATAAACCCTGTTGCTTTCAGTATTTCAGCGCCTATACTGTCTTTCCTATGCTTATCGATTCTGAACAGAGGTAAGGATAGAATAGAACTGGGACATAGTGGTAGAAATGAATGCAATAATCCAATAACCCTGGACGCCCAACCCAACCAGTCAATATAAACTGAAATAGAGCTCAGAAAGGATAGCATTTCAATCTCCAAACACCAGCATTAGAACCATGCTTCTCATACAACCTGATTTCAATTGCTAATCTTCAAATTTATCTCCAGAGGAGGCTCATAAATTTGCCCTTAACACGTAAATGCAAATCTTAAATGAATGCGCCAACACCAGCTAAGGAGGAATCTTTCACCATCAAAATTGGAACTCATAGGAATCTTTCACCATCAAAATTGGAACCCGTAGGAATTCTCACCTAGAGTTTCAGACTCCAAAGAGCTTCACCAAAACACAAACCCCAAATAAAATAATATTCCAGAATAGTGAGAGAATGAGTTCTCATGTCCTTTTATAACACTTGTCTGCCTTTTTAGGGTTTTCCCGCCAAATTCACTTAACATATGTGACTTTATTAATTTATCATTAAAATATTCCCCAATGTCACTTTATAACCTTTTTAATATAATTATTTAAAATTACCTTTATAATTTGCACTTTTTGCCAAGCAACATTAAATAATTAAATTAGATATTATTAGTTTTGGACATTACAATCCAGACATACATCTCATAACTTTACAGGTAAACTGAAAAGTGCCTTCTTTCATGTAATGTCTTTCATAGTGTATCAAATAATGTAATGATTTTTGGGATTCAACTGCTTAGTTTTAGACCAATCCTCATTGAACCATACCAGAGGTCTCCTTCTTCTCAAAACAGAGGTCTCCTATTCCCCAGGCTGTAGTTTAAACCCAGTTTGGGGACTCACAGTAATAGTTTCGATATTTCATTATATGATCCATATTGCAATTCTTTGAATCCAAGAACAAAGAAAGCGCATATGTTCTTAATACAATGAAACTTTTTCAAAAATCGATTCTCAATCAGGCTTTGGTGATAATCATAAAACATTTTTCAAAAACTGGAATATTTCAACAGAAAAAATACAACGACATACAGGTTGAGATGAATTGAACTTCATTACCAAATAATGGCCAGTATTTTTTTTATGGATACAATCATATCGGCATCTCCACACTTTAAGCGGATTGTACTGTTGAGGAAGGATACATCTATTCCAACTTCAAATAGCTAGCTTTTTGAAAAATAAGATTTTAAAAAACAAATAACAAGTAAAAAAAATTACAAACATTACCACATCTAGAAGGCATATAAGATAACGAAAGGAACTAAATGTAAATTAAACAGCAGTGCAAGGACTGCTAAAATGTAAAGAGGGCAAGGATGTTTACATACCTTTGAAAATGCTCGCACTGCAAAGCTGATTTAAAGTCCTCTCCTGTGTTTTCAGGAAGTTCCTCAAATTTCTCAGATTCAGATAGAGTGCGCTTCAAATTAAGGTCTAGCGTAGAGCGTTTGCGTGAATGAGTCCGGCGTTTCAAACTCGGAGAGATTTTTGACGTAGTTGTGGCTTCCTTAGCTGAAATTTTTGGTCTAAAATTTTGATGGCTGCTACGTTTTTCTAAATGACTTGATGAGAAGGTGAAAAGAGAGAGGCGCTTCGGTGAACTTGAAACTGTTGCAGGAGTGAGCATGTCTGTATGTAAATATTGCAAAAGAATTCCCTTCGCAGCGGCCATGTGTATAGAACGAAAGAATGTATTTATTTTATCTTTTAGCCTTTGTTGAGTATAGATACTACTGAAGAATTTACATTATCCTGTATTTGGCTCTGAGTTAATAATATTTTTATTTCGAATTAAATCTGAATGTAATTAATTATTCCACCGCTCTTTTTTATATCCTTTCTCCTTTGTTTCCAGGTTTCAAATGGCCCGCCCTTGTTTTAGTGGGATAGGTGAACGAGCATTTTTATTTTTATTATTTTAATGCTGATTTTTTAAGATGAATTATGTTTTCTCTTTTCTCATTATGTGAAAAAACTGCTAAAATATCATCATATCTATCTACATTGTTATTATAAGCTTCGAAAAAAAAGTGATTTTATGGAATTGTTTTAAGTATTGTAAAAGACATACATCCTCTTTTCTCATTTTTTTCTTGGTCTCTTCCATTAGTATGTTTCATACTGAAGATGATATTATGAGTTAGTCCTCAATTGGGCTATATGTATCTTTACTCTCCAAGTCATATTTGCCCCTTAATATACTTTTTGGTGGTGATCATATTTAGAGTTAAATTCATCAAGATGGTATTTCTTCTTTTCCCCTAGTGGCTTTTTTTTCACATAGTCATGCAAAATTTATCCATAATTTGGATGTGCATCCTAGTTGACATTTCATGTGTTCATTCATTTGTTGTTTTGTTTCATCCAGCTCTATATATTCTCTCATTCAAAACTTATTTGGTGACAACCTTTGGCCATCTATTTGCCTCCATGTACTCATTTTTTTTAGATATTTTAGGAGATGGACCATTGTAGTTGCCTCAATAGGGAAGGTACATGCTTTTAATAGAAGAACATCATAAAAACCAAACCTTTTAATTTGAATATGCTTGTAAGCAAACACTTTTGTATCCCCTCTATTTGTCTCCATTTTACTTTTATGTGTTGAGAGCCCATAATTCACACCCAGTAAGCACCACCAAAAATATTAATAGCATAAATAAAACATGAATAGTTTTCTAGTCCTATAACTTGGTCTCTCTACTTTTTATTTTGTAATGCAAAAAGTACCCTCCAACCTCCCAAAATTCTCTTCCTTGTACAATATTCTAAGCTAAGCTTATTGTTGAAGTCTATCCCAATGTTTTGTACTTTGTTATGTCTTCTAGGATACTCTCATCAAAATAAAATTTAAGCTGATTTTTTTCTTTCAATTGGAAAGACCAATATATTGGTCTTGTTAGTGTTTACTTGCATGCCCCCATCCTTGTAAAAGTGATATGTCATTTAAGTTTTCTTTCATCCCTTGAGTGGAGCTTATCATGAAAGTGAGATAATCTACGTAAAAAGAAGCCTCACAACATACTCTCACAAAAGAACAATGTCCCCTCCTTGTAGATTTACCCATTCTTCTAATTTGTTGATATATGATCCATATAGGGTAGGCATTGTTAATGAATTCTTATGTCGCTCCTAAAGATTTATAAAAGGTTGGCTTGAACTCTAATTTTTACTAGATATTCCTCATAAAGTCTATGAATTGTTGCTCTATATTACTCTGGTATGCCTAGATCATCCATTATGCTCCATAATTTACTTCTAGCAACCATTTAAAAAGCTTTCTTGAACTCTACAAAATAACAATAAACTTTCTTTTTCATGATATGTCTCAAAGCAACACCATGATCTCTTATTGAGTATTTTGATCTTAAACTTGTTTGTCCTCTTGTAGTCTTCATAGACTTGGATGTCAGTACAACATACCAACGATTCAGAGAAAAGAAAAGTCACTGTCAAAATATAATGACTAAGTAATGGTTAATAATCCCAAAGAAAGGGAAGTCTCAACTCGCTAAGAATTTACATAGGTCCCATTTTGTGAATGAAAGTTTAGATATATTAATATTATTGCATAGATTAATTAACAATGCAAATGCTCATAATTTTGAAGTATGGATGTATTTATTAATTGTTTTTATCATACACGAGCAATAATTCATTGATTAGGAAAACATTGTTAGCAATTTCCTTCATAGGTAGATGACTCAATTTTTCCTCAATGAGAATTTGTATATGTCATCATATTTATTTTATGCTATTGAAAACATGAGAAATTGGCCATTTTGTGTCAAGAGAGAAATTTTAATGAAGAAATCCCAATCTTCAAATATTATTCCCAACTTCAATTAGAGCATAGTTATTTCATAAGAGTGAATAATGCATTCACAATGTTGGTTGTACAAGAGATCTAAGGAGGCATGAGCATGAGGATATCCCCAGAATTTTCCCAATTGATTAAATACATATGAAAGTTTATTCATTCAATTTTAGAGATTTAGCTACATAAGGGTTGGAGGATATGATGGATTTCCATCCAAGTTTCCTAGGTATGTCAATGATAGAACTATCTTAATTGAAGTATGTAGGAAAATAAACAAACTTAATAAAAATGTAGGGAGAGAAAGAAGGTTGGAGTTCCTTTTCCTATTGGTCTCTCATTCTACCAATACAAAACCTCCTCAAATGCCTTAACTATTGAAAGAGATATAGTAAAATACAAGCTTTAGTTCTTTGAATTCAATTTTTCATTTGATAGCAAATATTTTGTAAGAAATAATTTTCAACTTGGACCCAAATTTTATCATGTGCCTGAGCTAGAAGATTATTGGACCAATTGTGATAATGAGTTTGAGGTAAGAAGAAGAAATTACATGAGGCTATCATTAAGATAGGTTAGAATGTTTAACTTAAATTGGGATATCCAAGGGTTGGACGATGATGAATTTGATTTGGTAGATCTAATACATGTTGATCATATATAATTGCTACCCATTTTACTTGTCAATTGGAGTACCAAGGAGATTGCAAACATAGAAGGAAGGATAGTAGTTGTGCTCAAAATAAAAAGGGAATGGATAATGAGAAAAACTATTGGGAAATCAAATCTAAAAGTGTTAGGGACAACATGAATTACAAAATGGGGAGATAAAAGTTAGGTACATCCTTCTCCTTCCCACTTAATATAATCTTCAATAAATCCACAAGCCATTGGAGGTAGAAATGAAGATGAAGAGCCACCCAAAAAATATTAGGAGAAGACTCATGAAGATGCCCCAAAAAGAAAAAGGGGAAGGATAAAGAAAAAGGAACATTGGAGATAATCCAAGAAGAGGTCAATGGTGAGGATGCGGTTAATATATCTTCATATCCTTCATAGGTGAGTGACTCATCTTTACCCTCTCATTCTACACATAATCCATCACCTCCTCATATATCCCATGACCCTCCTATCACCTCTAATCCATCTCCCTCCTCCTCTCCTAACATGGCATCTTTTGAAACCCCTCCTCTTAATAGAACATTATGGTTTTCTCCTCACATAACTAAAAATCCATATAATAAACCTCCTAGCATACCCACCTCTTTATTACAAAAAACCTTGTCTAGGAAGAGGAAAGTAGTAGAATCAAATTTCTTTGAAAAAAAAATTGTGTCTAGTTTTCTCTAGAGAACACCTCAACCAAATAAACCTAAAACTACTTCAAGGTTAATGCTATACGCTTCTTCAAGAAAAATGTTTGTGGAGATCGCTCATTCTTCTACACAAAAGAATACCTCTAAAATGATAGTTAATTATTTTAACATTAGGGTCAATTTAGAGCCTTCTTCATGATAAATTGATGTACATAATTTCCAAATGTCTCTTGTTAGATTGGTTGAGAAAACAAAAAAGGATAAGAAGTCCAAAATTGAACTTAAGCAACATGTAAGAATTGTGACATTAGGAATAGAAAATAATAGCTCTTAAACATAACATATAAGAGCAAATAATGTTTCTAAAGCAATGCAATCAAATTAGATAAGATATTCAATCTGGCCTCCTATCTATCAATTCGGGTGATCAAATAAATCCTCAAGGCATGGATATCCAAAATATCGGAGATGGCCTCAAAATGAAGATCAAAGAGATTTTTGATAAGAATTTTTTCTATGTGGAAAATATGAGAAAATTAAGTACTTTTGATGCCTCTCTAATATCATGTACATGTCATAATATAATTTACCAAAATAGTTTGGAGAGCATTTGTAGCAATCGAGTGTTATAGAGGCTAAGAACTGACAATGTCATCATTTTGAAGTATAATGAGTTAGTACCTATTGTCAAGGTGTTCTAGATTTATACGGTTAAGATTGTTACTCAAACGCAATAGTCTCCACTTAAGGAAAAAGAGGGTACCAATACAAAATTCATGCCACCTCAGTTGAATCGTCGATTTATTTTATTTTTATCTAAAGACTTTATTAGCTACCAAAGTGTTAAACTTTCCCACTTTTAAAGGGATTCTTTTAACCTTCTTGAATCAGTTATTTTGAAGGTTTAGTTAAATTTTGATATGATAAATATGTGAAGGATGGACAAAGAAGGGATTTTTTTTTTTTTTTGTTTTAGTCTTAAAATAGAGATAGTTTTAGAAGGATTGCAAAGTCTTTGAATTCTGAAATTTTTGAACATTCATAATGAAGAATATTTTGAGTCTGTGTGTTACTCATGATTTTGTGTTATTATTTCATAGGTGTATAATAACTATTTTGAATCAATATTATTCTTGGATTGGTTATTATCTATGTTAGTTTGAAATTGTCAAGTAGTAAATTGGTCATTATGTTAATTTATTTATTTTGGAATTGAATATGCGGTTTACCATACATGTGTACTTGGGATCTTGAAATAGCTATTTATGAATCATTTTTTCAGTTATCTCTTTACTTTAAAAAGTTGCTTTATTTCATTGTAATCTTGTCTTTCCCACTTTTTAGTTAAAAGCATACCCACTCAAACTTAAATTTTATCTTAAGAGAGAGATGTACCTCTATAATTAAGAGGAAAGCTATTCTAATGAAAATATAACTTTTTCAAATGTTGGTACAATTGTTATTCACAAAAAGAAGTTTACAAAGTTTTAATTTATAAATTTTGAGATGAATTTTTTGTTATCTAACAACCTTATAATAAAAAATCAAATTTTTGACTATTCATGAAAGCTTGAGCATGCAAGGGGAATGATAATGATGAATGCCAACAAAAGAGTAAAAAAAATGAAAAATAATATTTTTTCAAATGTCATAGACACTATCATGCATGATAATGATAAAGATGACTGAGGTGAAAATAAATTCTAGAGATTTGGTGTTGAGGGTGTGAAATGTGATATTAAGATAAAATTGTGAGTACAAAATGATAAGAAATGAACAAATTGGGTATTCTAATAAAGCAAGGGATAAAGTGGATTCTAGATATGAGGGTGAAAATTGAAGTTTCAAATTTTTATCTCTACACAATAATTGCAATTTTTTTATGTTATTACTTGTTTACTTTCTTGCTAAAAATTAAATATTTTAATTGATGTATATAAACTATGTTGTTTTACTCATCAAATGTTTAATTACAATTTTTATATAATTTAATTTCATACCAATGTAGTTTTTTCCCAAGAATTTATAGGTAGTCAACTAATCATACCATCACATGAGATAGATGAAGAGTTGGGTATTTGTAACTATTCAACTAATTGTGTCATCACATCTTGTTGGAGACATTTGATAAGACTTGGTGAATCTCATTATGTCAATGTGGAATAGACTCTTATGCTTCTCTATTTTTGGTGACTTTATCTATTATCCTTATATTAGTGTAGCTAGTGTGGTATATTATATTATGACCTACAAATCATTTGGCTATTTATCTCTATTTTCCATGTGGATGCTCTTCTTCCTCTTGCATATCATGCATAAATTTCCTTAAAAATTATTCTCCCTAGTCTATGTAATATAAATATTCCCTCTTATACTTTCTATTCTAGTAGCCATATTTATGTTGATCATAATTTTGATAACATATACTAAAAAATTAGAGGTTAACCTTTAAATATAAGTTTTATTTATAATCTAGTTGAAAATTTTGAATTTCTCTCTAGAAAAATTTACGATAAAATCCTTCAAACCTTCCCTTGTTCTATTTATAATATATCCACTAGCTTGACTCTTAGTCATTGCCCTTGTAATTCTTAGTTTGATACTAGTTGTAAATCTTTTCATATTCTTAAAACTCACATCATTTGCTAACATCCTTATAGGAAGAAGTCCATTAAAAATGTTTATCATAATATCCTAAACAAAAAAATAATATTTTATACCTAAATAAGAAAGTAAGAGACATGCTCAAGTTGAATGCTAAATCTTTTTTGAAAACCTTATTTCTAATAAAATCCTCTTGCGTAGCTTCTAGGAAATATACTTGGTCCAACTATTCATCTTCTCTCTATGACATTCCAAACCAAGTTTCAATTTTAGTGGGAAATAAGTTGCAAAAGTGGATGTTATTGCAATTTTTTCAAGCTCTAAGGCAAGTAAATCAATTGACATAGAAAACCCAAGAGCATAATTTCTTCATCATAGTCCAAATCTCTTAGAAACACATTTTATTGATGTATTTGACATGGTTGATCCTTATGGATTACCATCTACATGGATATATCATATCATTTGTCTCGTATTTAAAATAATATATCAACAAGATCCATATAATTATATAATCATCAATGTTGGCCATACCTTAACTAAGTTATTTTCTATAGTGGTGGATGATTTGATTTATAAGTTAGCACATTCCAAGAAACTTTGATCAAAAGGACAAGTAAGATTTAAAGAGAATCATAAAAAAATAGATCACATATTGACGCTCAAGGGTGTAATTAAAGAAGCAAGAGTTCATAAGAATAATATTTACTAATGTTTTATTTATTTTTGAAAGATATTTAACATTGTTCCTAGATAGCTTCTTATCCAACAACTTTGAGGCTTACAAATTCTAAAATATTTGCTTGTTCTTGCTATTACACTTTATAAAAGGGTGGCTAGTTAGGTTTGAACTTCTACTAGATTTACGTAACATGTTAATAGTGGCATTGGTCTTAAATCCTATTTTTCCATTTTTACCTTTTTTTTTTGGTCTCTAGATAGATGGATTAGAGGAGATTATTATAAATTTAGACAACACATATGATGATTATATTATGGTATAAGTATAATTACTTCATTATTTGTAGATGAAATTATTATAATGTCATATAATATTGTAGGACTACAACAACATCTTGATATACTTACATTTTGGGATATTCATGGTTTACAAATGAACTTGAGTAAAATAAGGACATAGTTTTCGAGAAAATTAAGAAAAAAGCACATGCAATTTAATGAAATAACTTGCTCAAGAGAAGAATAAATTAACAAACAGTTGGAAATATAATAATAACTTGATAATAATAATCCATTTTTATGGAGATTTTTCTAAAATTATTCAACAAGAATATAATTTAGAATATGATGATATTAAACTAACCACTAGTTTATATACATATCATACTTATGCCTTGAATTCCATCTATTATAATCTAACTACCTATATAAGACTATATAAATTATCATATATTGCACATATCCCAATTTTCACTGTAGTTTAAGGGCATATAATTCTCCTCCCCTTAAAACCAATATTATCATCAATATTGATGATTGTGATCTCTAAGTGCTTATGTAATAATTTTTCATCTTCCCATGTTGCATCTTCATAGGCCAAATTCTTTCACGATCAAATATTCTATAATCCTCTTTGTTTGTAGCCTCTTAGTGCATGTTTTAAGGATTCCATTAGGTTACAAAATTATTATTCCCTCCTCATCAATATTTTATAATGTTATTTGGGATGAAATTATTTATCCAATGACCTTCAAGCAAAAAGCATAAAAGGCTAGATGTATTTTTACAAACTTAGCTTCAATTTGTAAGAAACACTACCAATATTTTGTAAAACATAATAAGGGTCATAATACTTGTGTGAAATATTGATACCTTTTTTTATTGGCATGTTTATATGGTTGTAATTGCACAAAAATATAATCTTCAACTTAAAAATTTCTCATATCAAATTTTATTTTATTTTGTTATGTGTCATTGCTAAGCTCCTTAAGACTAGAAAGTACATATTTTTTATGTGTAATGTGTTCTTCCATTGCTCTAACCTTGAGGTCTACTCTTAAGGAAGAGATGATGGTCATAAGAAATACCCATATAGTGCCAAAAAAGGAGACATTTTGGATGAAGTGTGGAAAAAAGTGTTATACCACCATTCTTATAATGGAAACCATTGCACCAAACTCTTGTTTATTTGAAGCAAAATAAGGAAGATAAACCTTTAATCACTTGTTGACCATCTTAGATTTTCCATATGATTGGGGATGATATGATGAGATTTGTGTGAGCTAAGTGTCCAAATAGGAGAATAAATCTGCCAAAAACTTGTAAATATAAGATCATGGTCACTAACTATGATTTTTTGGGGTTCAATGTAGCTTCTAAATGACATTTTTAAAAGCTACTATAATTGTACTTGTTACAAATGGGTGTGATAAAGAAACATA
>VDFB02262863.1:0-13603 GCA_007258455.2 Sequoia sempervirens
GGCTAAATCCTAAAAAATGTGTATTTGGCGTGCAAATGGAAAACTTATAGGATATATTATTTCTAGACGAGGCATTGAAGTGGACCCAACAAAAGTGAAAGCTATAATGGACATGCCTCTACCAACCAATATAAGTCAACTACAGACACTACAAGGGGGACTGCAGTCTATCAGATGGTTCATAGTGCAGTTAGTAGACAAAATACATCCCTTCCGACACCTACTCAGAAAAGGGGTACCATTTGTATGGATAGGTAAATTCCAAGAAGCTTTTCAACAGATCAAGGATTACCTACTTACGCCATTAGTGTTAATGCCACCTACTGATGGATGACCTTTGATACTCTACATTTTAGTAACCACATTAGCACTAGAAGCCTTACTTGCACATAATGATAATGAGGGTTATGAAAGGGTAGTGTATTATATCAGCCGCACTTTGGTAGATTACAAGCTAAATTTTAGTACCATAGAACGTGCTTGTCTTGTAGTAGTTTTCGCTACTCAAAAAATTAGGCACTACATGTTAAACCACCAAACAATGTTGGTTGCAAAGATAGATCCTTTGAAGTATCTCCTTAGTAAAGCAGCATTAACAAGACACCTGACTAAATGGGTAATGGTACTCAATGAATACGATATCCAATATGTAGAAATAAAAGCTATAAAAGGACAAGTTATTGTTGACCAGCCGACAAACACACCGATTAAGGCAGATCATCCTCTAGTTTTAGATTTTCTTGATGAATTCATCTTCAATCTTGACACAGGAATGACATGGAAGTTATACTTTGATGGGTCCCACACAAATCATGGTTTAGGGGCTGGCATATTGTTTATCACACCATAGGGCGACACTATTCCTAAGTCATTCAAAATTTCTTATCCATGCACCAATAATATAGCAGAATATGAGGCTCTTGTAACAGGATTACGAATGACAATAAAATGGAAGATCAAGCACCTACAAGTTTATGGATATTCTCAATTGGTAGTCTGATAAGTTAATGATGACTATGATACCAAAGATGAAAAACTCACCCCATACAAGCAAATGGAAGATAGTCTCAAACAATATTTTGACAACATCCTCTATCATCAAATACCCCACATTCAAAATAGGGTAACATACACCATGACAACCATTGGTTCACTCTTGGACATACCTAGCAACATGCCTAAATTCGAGTTTTTCAGAACAACTTTTGGTCCCTGCCTTTGACGCAGATTTGGAGATGGTGTGTGAACTTATTGGTCCTAATTCCCCATGGTACAAAGACATATATGACTACCTCGATGCCCAAATCCTACCCCTTGACCTCTCAAACAACCAACGTAGGACATTTATCCGTATGTCCTCTAAGTATACCATCATTAAAGATACCCTTTATAAACTTGCCCTAGACAATAAACTGTTGAGATGTCTCGATACTGAAGAAGTACAAGCGACCTTGCGTGGGGTACATGAGGGTATATGTGGATCCCACTCTAGCGGTTCCACCTTAACTAAGAAGATTATGAGATTGTGCTATTATTGGCTTACGATGGAAAAGGACTCATACGTCTTCATCAAGAAATGTCAATAGTGTCAAATTCACAAAGACTTGATACACACACAAGTACAAGAACTCCGTTCAATAACGTCACCATGGCCCTTTGCCTAATGGGGACTCGGCCTCATCGGTAAGATACATCCTACATCCTCCAACGGTCATAAATTCATCATTATTGCGAATGAATACTTTACCAAGTGGATTGAAGCCATTCCTATGACCTACATTACCGACGTACAAATTTCTAAATTCATCCTTAACTACATCATTTTTCGGTAAGGTGTTCCCCAATCCATAATCACGGATAATGGCCGCTCATTTAAAAACCAAGAAGTCTGTCACCTTTGCCAAGAATTCCATATCCAACACCACTTTTCTACTCCATATTACCCACAGGGTAATGGCCAAGTTGAGGCGTCTAACAAAACAATCCTCAGAATCCTTAAAACGGCTATCAATGATGTTGGTCGTGACTAGCATTTATAGCTTAACCCTGCACTATGGGCTTACCACACAAGCATCCACACTCCCACTGGTGCCACTCCATATTCCTTGGTATTCGGTTTTGAGGCCATCTTGCTTATTGAGGTCGAAATTCCTTCCCTAAGGGTATCTCTAAAAGGGCATATTGATGATGACGAGTACCGTGTGTCAAGACTACACAAACTAGAGTTCCTGGACGAACAGAGACAAAAGGAACTAGATCACCTTCAAGCATATCAAAATAGTCTTCGTCGCAACTACAACAAGAAAGTCTTGAATCAAAATTTTGACATTGGTGACTTGGTTTTAATGGAAAATCCAAAGAATCAAGCAGAAAGAGAAAAACTAGGAAAGTTTGAACCAAACTGGCTAGGGCCCTATATTGTCACAAAAGCCTTTGGATCAGGAGCATACCTCTCTACCCTTGAAGGAGAACCATTATCAACGCCAATAAACACCCTTCATCTAAAAAGGTTCTACACATAGCTTTTAAGAGCCTCGTCTTAATCATCAAAAATACAAAAAAATGGAAAAATAAAAAAAATCTTTACCTAGAGGAAAACCTGGAAAACAGGCATCTTCATAACATAAAAAAAATGAAAAATCAAGAAAATAGTAAAGAGAAATAATTCATCCAATACTGAAAACCACTTTAGTGGCGCTTTGGATGAGTACCATGGTGAAAACTTGGCAGACAAGTGCCATGTGTAGTTGACTCTACTCCTTTGTCTACCATAATTCCAATCTAACTTCCCTATCATATCACCTATCTTTCCTATCCACACATCTTACCATTTATCCTTTTCATATCACCTATAATAAATGGTTGTCCTTACCATGACTTGGAACGGTTGACATCGAGCACACTTCGCATCCCCATTCCATCCTATTCATAATAAATTGGTCTTATACCTGATTGGGGGCAGACATTTAACTTACGCCATTTGGTTCTTACAATGGTTGTTCCGAGGACATAAAACTATCGAAAAAATCCTTAAAAATCACAAAATGTCCTAAAAAAATCTAAAAACATCATAAAACTTTAAAAAGACAAAAAATCAAAACATGTCAAAAAACCCCCAAAAAAAACATCCAAATAACTTTCAAAACCCCAAAAATAGAGTTGAAGTCAGTCGTGTCAGTCAGTCATTGTCATTGTCGAACTATGTTGCCTCTGCGACTGGACATAGGCAAGACCATCTGTCGATGTGCCCCCGAGGCATTAGGTCAATCTTTTTAGGTTTGTCAAAATAAAACCAGGAGTCAATCCTTAGTCAATAAGACAAAGTCATTGGTCATGTTGAACTACGTTCCCTCTGCGATTGGACGTAGGAAAATCCATCTGTTGATGTGCCCCTGAGGCATTAGGTCAGTCCTTTAGGTTTGTAAAATAAACAATGAAATCATGACTCGGTCTTTTATCAGTAAAAGAAAGTCAATGGTCATGTCGAACTACGAGGTCTCTGCATGTATAACGTAGGCAAGGCCATCAATTGATGAGCCCTCGAGGCCGCACTAGGTCAATCCTTTAGGGTTCATCATGTTAGTCAAAATAAGTAGGACATTGTCATCAAACATAAACAATTGTCGAAACATTCAGACAAGTCACGCATCAAAAAGACAAACAAGTCAACAAGATCATCAAGTCAAACCAAACAAATTGCCGAAATCAATCAACCTATGTCTTATACAGGATGTGTCCTTCCTAAAAATAGACATTGTCATTTGGTCAAGCTTCATCATTTCCTTATACAGGTGGTCACATGATCGAAACCAAACTTGACGTTTTATACAATACGTGTCATTCCTGAAACCAGGCTTTATCAAATAATCATCTTGTCAATCTCCTAGATAATTAAACAACAAATAGATCAAATTTTGGCAAATATTCTTACTGGCTGTTGACATTGTGGCTTGTTTTGTCTTATCTTTTCGTTTTCCTTTATCTTTGAGTCCAGTTACTAGCTTCCTCGAGGATATCCCATGAAGGATTTAGAGAAGCAAGGATGTCTCATGACTCTTTTTCTTTGACTGCTGCTTGTCGATTGTCTTTTGGTTTTGTCTTTGAGTCAGGTTACTAGCTTTGTCGAGGATGTCCCATGAAGGATTTAGAGGAGCGATGATGTCTCATGACTCGTCTTTTCTTTGATTGTTGTTTGTGGTTTGTCTTGACAAAAAGATTGGGGCAACTTTTCCCTTAGTATGAGTTAGGACATTCCTTATCTGTGACTGTCTGTTTTTAGCAGGTGGATGACCTTGCACACCTTGGTTTATCTCATATCATGGTGTTTGTTATCTATTTGTATCATTTAGCACCCAATGATGATTAATGCAAGGCTTATTAAGATTCGGAAAAATATTGAAGTCATTCTAATATACTAACATCCATGTCTTCCATGCTAACATCCATGTCTTCTATCCAACTATTCATCTTTTCCGCTCTAAGATTTCTTCTACTCTGCATCTTCACCACCCTTATCTATGTTCCTCTATCCTTTTTTTCCTTTATCTTCTAGTTCTCTTATCCACTTGAAGAGCACACTCCTGTTCTTTGAACCCGCCTGTCCTCTCGAGGGGGCATACCACTACTTCCTCGTCATCCTTCCTCATCCTACTTTCATTGGGGCATATTTTTTTTCTTTCACTAGGGCATATCTTTTTTTCTATCTTTTTCTTTGACACAATGCGATAAACTGCATTGTATCAAAGAGGGGCAACAGGTAGACACTAAAAATTGTCCTATACCTGCGACTCTTAATTTCTTCATAATTCTTTCATTTTCATAATTAAATAATTTCCTATGACCATATATCCTCTATTAATTAAATAATTTTAATAATTTAATTAATTCATTCCCATCTTTATTTCCCTTTGACTAATTAAATAAATGTTATTTAATTACGTCACTAAGTAAACTTATTTTCTTTCTAAAATTAAATAAATGTTTATTTATTTAATTTCCTATGTCACTTTCCACTATAATTATTTGTCGGCCTTTTCTCTCTTTAATTAAATAAATCTTTATTTATTCAATTTAATACAATATCCTTGAATTTTGAATTAAAATAATTATTTAATTCAAAATGATGATTACTCCTTATCGCAGTCTTCTATAATTAAATAATATTTTTATTATTTAATTAGTCATTAATCACTTAAGTCTAGATAAGATTTGCCCATATTTAATTTTTCTAAAGACAGTTTTATCTATGCCAATCTTATCTTCTACATGCAAACCTCTATTAATTAAACAAGTGCGACGTAGTGGCAAGTACTTGCCTTTGTAGTATTCTAATTAGAGATTTGTAGAGTTGGAATAAAAATAAATGTAAGTTTGATTAATGTGAATAAAATTAAATGTAATTTTTTTAATTGTTGTATTTTAGTTTTGACTTTTGTATTTTGTGTTTTGTTTGATTAATAGTGTAGGTTTTTTTATATGTTTTGGTTATGTAATGTAAATACTTTGTTTAATGTTAAATATTTGAAAATAAAATTAATTAGAATAAATGTTTATTGTTTGGTGTTATTTTTTTTCAAAAAAATTAAATTTGAATACATTTGAATATTTATATAATGAACCCTGAGAGAAGGAAGTAGTTTATGAATTATTTGTACTAGACATAACTATGAGTAATAAAGTTGAAGTTGAGTTTGTTCTTTAGAATACATATTTGCTAAACATTATATAATCAAATGATTTATTATTAAAAATAATTGTTAGATTGATTCTAGTTGATTTTGAATTTGATAGTGAAATCTTCATATTATAGTTGAAGAGTTAAATATACTATTGCTATAATAAATATATTATATTCTAATTTAATATTACTAATTTATAAATTATATTATATAAACTAAGTAAATAGATAATATTATAATATTAATATATTTTAAAATATTGTTATAATTATTAATATAGGGATTTACTATTATAATTATATTAATAGTAATAATATAATAATATTAATATTATAATTAACACAGTAGTCAATTAAGATAGTTTATTAATATATATAAAAATATATGAAAGGATAACTACAAAATAAAATAACCTATATTATATTGTATATAAATATAGAATATAAATTAATATTACATATAATATAATTAATATAAATTAATATATTATTTACATATATAGGTTAACTTATTTACCTACAAATTATTATCTGTAATAATATAAGATATAAATAGAAATAATATATATATAAATTCTACCTATATATATATATAACTTACATTAGGTTAATATTATCTTATATACCTATATATATTATAGGTTATTTTTTTTGAAAAACTATATATATATATTGATAGAAATTAATATAAAAAAATACATGATGAAAAAATCTTATTAATGAAAAGGAGCACATATATAATCAAATTATACCATTAAATATTAAAAACATAGATAAAAATATTAGTTTAATGAAAAGAATAATACAATTTTTTTTTAAAAAAATAAAAATTTAATAGTGTGAATCCAAATCTAGTTAATTGATTTTTGTAAGATTTTCTTTAATAAAAAAACAACAATTACATACATAAAAAAATTATTCTTAAAAAAAAGTCAAAATAAATAACATTTATTTATTTTAGAAAAGATTTAATGAAATGATTTTTTAAAGCAAAAAATGAAAAAACATTCCTTAAAAAAATGCTTATCCGCTAATAACACACAACTTTTTTAACCAATCATATGCACAATTTTTTTAAATTTATAAAGCTAAATATTTTACAAGCCGACTTTACAAAATTGAATTTTATTTTTAATTTTTGTTTAAATATTATTTTGATTGATTGAAACTAAAATTATTAATAACTAGTTAACTAAAAATCCAAAGTCATTACAATAGTACTATGCCTAAACAATACTAATAACTTTAATTATTTAATTAATTCATTCTTACCTTTATTCTTCCTTGATTAATTAAATAAATGATATTTATTTAATTACGCCGTTAATTAAATCTATCTTCTCTCTAAAATTAAATAAACTATTATTTAATAAATTTTTACGACACTTTCAACTATAATTAAATAATCGCTTTAATTATTTAATTATTCTTTAACCTTTTCTCTCTAATATTAAATAAATATTTATTTATTTAATTTAATCCCAAAATCTTGAATGTCAAATTGAAATCATTTAATTCAAAAAGATTTATCCTTATCATATTCCTCTATAATTAGATAATCTCTTTGTTATCTAATTAGTCATTTATCACTTATGTCTAAATCAAATTTGATCATTAAGTTATGTGAGATAAAATCTGATTTATCTCTAACGAACAATCTTTCTGTGTTGATCACTTCATCAACATTATCTTCTACATGCAATCTTTATCCTTCTATGTCTCAACTAGTTTCCACCAATGATTAAATTATTATTTAATTTAATCTCCACCATTTATGCTTTATCACTTACACTAATCCTATTGCATGTCACATCTTTTAATCTTAATCGTCGATTTATCTTTCAATCTTTTTGAAAACAAAGGGGTAAAAACTTTATTAGAAATCAGAAAAGAGCATTACAATAATAACCACGGGACCCAGTTCCAGAAAACAAGGTGCAAACCCCACAACATAAAATAAAATCAACTATCCCCATGTATCCTCCTATCCTCTTCCAAGAACCGGTCTAAATCCAGATGCAGCTCAGGGTTAACTTGATCCCAATCCTCAACCTTCCAACCACTATCTTGCTCAGAGGCCCATTTGGCCAAGCAGTCAGCAGCGCGATTCCACTCCCCTGGGATGTGAACAAAGGATGCCTCCTCCATCCGAGAACTAACTTGAAGAATCCGTTGAACCACCGAAGCCAACTGCCAATTTATATCAGATATCTTTCGCTCATTCAAGAGATTAATCAAAATCTGTGAATCAGCTTCACATATAACCTTTCTCCATCCCAAAGCAAGGGCCCTCTCCATAGCATGAAGAATTGCTAGACCCTCCATGAAGTTAACAGTCTTCACCCCCTCATGTATAGAGAATAGAAAAATCACCGAACCAGCCGAGTCCCTGCCAACCCCACCAATTCCAGCAGGCCCAGGATTTCCCCTAGAAGAACCATCAGTATTGATCTTTAAAAATCCATTGGGAGGAGGTAACCACCTTCCAACCCGTTGGACCCTCTTTTTCCCGTGCCTACAGTTCCTAGAACTGACAAAAGATGAATGAATTTCTTGAAGACCTAGTCTGGCCACCAACTCAGCATCACCTCTCTCCAAGGGGAAAACCACATCACATTTAGCTAAAATAGACTCCTACACCATTCCAAGCATACGCATCCAAACTTGCCGACCCACCAACTTCTGATCATGAAAAATTCTGCGGTTTCGCTCCAACCAAATCTGCCAAAGCAGAAAGGTAGGGCCCATGAACCAAACTTCCTGCAAAAAGGAAGCCATAGAAGGAGGTCTTCCCATACTATC
Source organism: Sequoia sempervirens (assembly GCA_007258455.2). Classification (NCBI taxonomy): domain Eukaryota; kingdom Viridiplantae; phylum Streptophyta; class Pinopsida; order Cupressales; family Cupressaceae; genus Sequoia; species Sequoia sempervirens. The sequence continues at coordinate 8,480 of VDFB02262863.1, forward strand.
CCAGAATTCAACCAAAGAGCACGCATGAATACAGGGAAGCTTCCACACCTCCCACCACCAATGCCAAAGTTGCACAACAAAGGGGCACCGAAAGAAAAAATGTGAAGAATCCTCTTCCGCTCCCCCACACAAAACACAAATTGAAGGTCCTTGAAATCCCCGTTTACGAATGTTATCCCAGGTCAAGCACCTATTCCAAGCCAAAGTCCAAACAAAGCAGTTGCATTTAGGCCATGAGAGTTTATTCCACACCCTTTTCCACCAATGAACCGCTGCCCCAGTTAGCTTCTGAGCCAATAACACCTGATAACCAGAAGCAACAGAGTAAACCCCCTTAGGATTATGGGTCCCAGCAAGAATATCTTCTTCCAGAAGAGAACTACAACTCCTACTATGAAGAATCTTGTGAAGCTCAGCACTTTCTTCCGCAAGTCCCAAATGTGGCCACTCTGCGGGATCCTTCCAATGAGCTACCTCCAACTGACCAAAAGAAGCAACAGACTTGAAGTCACTCACCCTAGCCCAGCCAGCCTCGAGAAATCTTTGGCACAAAGGAAGTAGATTGGGAAACTGAGAAGTAAGTGGAGGGAATCCATCCCAAGAATCCGACCAGAAGAGAGCCTCAGTTCCTCGTCTACAGATCCAAAATAAACCTTCCTTAATAAGCTTTGCACCCTTCTGAAGAGTATTCCAAATCACTGAACCTTTCCCCTCAAGAGGGTAACGAGGAAGATCCTGCCGTGGAATCCCTGGGAAATACTTATGAGATAATATCCTGGCCCATGGCTGATCCTGTTCCACACACCATCTCCAAAATAGCTTAGCAGCCACATCCACTCCAGATAACGCAGACTGTCGAAGACCAAGACCACCAAATTGCTTTGGGCTGCACACAACATCCCACCTAACCAGGCTCCACTTGGAAGAAGCCAAACTACCCGCCCATAAGAACTGCCTTTCAAGAGAATCCAACTCCCTCAGAAAACCCATCGGAGCCACCTGAAGCATACATCTGTAGGTAGGGAGAGCCTGCACCACCGACTTGAGAAGCTGAACCCGCCCCGCAAAAGACAACCATCCGTGGGTCCAATGATTAACTTTTGCACGGAGCTTATCAATAATATTCTGCCAAGAACCCTTGGGAAGATGGCGAACAGAAATTGGGAAACCCAGCTAAGTCAAAGGGAGAACCCCTATCTGAAACCTTAAGATATTAGCAATTCTTCTCTGTATGGGGCTCGGCGTGTTGAAGAAGAATATGGAAGACTTCCCCTCATTAATCAATTGTCCTGAAGCAACAAGATATATGTCCAACACCTGCCTCAAGTTAGTAGCTTCCCTAACAGTAGCCATCCCCATCAGGGCAGTATCATCCACAAACTGCAAATGAGATTGCGGAGGCAAGTCTCCACCCCATCGCCAACCTTGAATGATGCCAAGCTCCACCCTTCTTTTCAACAAACGACCAAGGCCTTCCACAAGAAGTAGAAAAAGATATGGAGAAAGAGGATCCCCTTGGCGCAAACCCCTAGAGGCACCAAAAAGTTCAGAATGATCTCCATTTATCAAAACTGAGAAGGAAACAGATGTGACACAGCTCATGACCCATTGGATCCACTCACCAAAACCAAAAGCAACAAGGATCTTCTGCAAAAAAGACCATCTAACCCTGTCATAAGCCTTAGCCATATCCATCTTAATGAACATAGCCTTCTCATGGGAGTTGTCCATGGAGTGGATGGTCTCCGTAGCAATGACAACCCCATCAAGAATCTGCCGACCTGCCACAAATCCACTCTGTTCCTCTGAGATCAACACTTTAAGCCACTTCTTCAGTCTCTCAGCCAATAACTTTGAGATGATTTTATAAGCCACATTGCAAAGAGAGATAGGTCGGAACTAAGATAACCTATCAGCCCCTTCACACTTGGGTATGAGAGCAAGGAAGGTGGAGTTCAGAGCACGAAGCATCTGTTTATTCCTTTGGGACTCAAGGACAACAGCCAGAAGATCCAACTTTATGATATCCCAGAATTCCTGAAAAAATTCAATCGGGAAACCATCAGGACCAGGAGCTTTACCCTTCTTCATCTGAAACACAATCCCCTCTAGCTCATCAAGAGAGATATCTTTCATCAAATACTCATTCGCCTCCCTGGAGACCAACTGAGGAAAACAAGAAAGAACTTGTGCTTCCTCAACAGAGCCCCCTTGTGAATCCTCCCTAAATAAAGTAGCAAAATACTGAGATGCCTCAGCAGAGATTTCTTGAAACGAGGCAAGACGTTCACCCATATCATTCACCAGAAAAGGAATGGAATTACCATGCCTCCTATCCTTCACAGAATTGAAGAAGAAGGCGGTGTTTTTATCACCTTCCTGTACCCATTCAACCCGGGCCTTTTGCTTCCAATAGATTTCTTCCCGCAATTCAAATTCCTCAACCACTTTCAAAGTCTTAGCCTCCTCCCTTAGAAGATCCTCAGAGGCCCCATTCTCACGAATCAACCGCGTAATATTATTCAACTCCTCCTGTGTGGCAACCTTAGCATGAAAGATATTACCAAAACATCGCCGATTCCACCTTTTAAGCTGATATTTGACAAACTGAAGAAGCTTAGAGAATGTGTACATTGCTGTACCAAAAGTTGGTCTACCAATCCGCCACCACTCAGCCACATAATCATGAAGAGTGGGATCCCGTAACCACATAAGTTGGAACTTGAATGAGGGAGATCGAGGCCCCCGTGCAGAGATAATACTAAGCTTAATAGGCCAATGATCAGAACCTCTCCAATCAAGAATTTCACATCGAGTGGACCATAAGTTTCCAACCCAATAACAGGAAACCAAGAAACGATCTAGCCTCTCAGCAACACAACTCTCACCAATTCACCTATTATTCCAAGTGAAGCGACCATTACTAGGTAGAACATCAATAAGATTTAATTCAGAAATGCTATCTCTGAATAACAGAGCAGAAGGCTCCAACCTAGGAATTCCACCTCTTTTCTCAGATAATTCCACAATAGCATTAAAATCGCCAGCCATAACCCACGGATGGTAAGGAGCTAAGCTACAAAAAAAACGAAGATGGGACCATAGAAGTTGTTTACCCAGAAACTCAACAGGAGCATACACATTAGAGAGGAGAATACACTCACCAGTCTCATACCAAGAGGCGACAAGGGATATAGAGGATCTAGAGGACATCCACCATAGGGGGCAAATCTTCCGAGGGTTCCAAAAGCAAGCCACCCCTCCAGAAGCACCAAGAGCCCCCACACACTGGCATTCACCATATTTCCACAGCTTAGGAGCCATGGCCAACATATTAGCTACAGATAATTTAGTCTCCTGAAGAAAAAGAACATCCGGAGAATGATTCCTAACTAAATCACGAACAACTTTTGTCGAGGGCCACTGTTCAAGCCCCTTACATTCCATGAGAGAACAATCATTTCTGGGGGCATGAAAAATGTGAATCAAGAGTCTTGACTGACCCTGACTCCACCAAAGTTTCCCCAGGTAATTTAATCTTCTCCATATCCTTTTTCCTTCCCAGCTTGGAAGTCCTGTCACCAACCCCTTTCTTCAGTTCATTTTGCTGAATACCTAAACGAGAGGAGGCCAAAGAGCTCTTCCCCACATCCTTGCCACCTTTCAGGGGCAATGGGGAGCCACCTCCACCACTCTTCAAAGCTCCAATAGAAGATTCTTGTTCAGTCTGGACAATCAATTGTTGATCTGTATCCATCTGCCCAACCCCAATCTCCTGCACATCCTGCATGGCCTCCAATGGTGGCCCATCCTGTCCTGTACCCAAAGTTCCCTGATCCAAGTTCAACAACCCCGGATTCACTTCCTCCTGGCTGAGATCATCCAGCACCTCAAACCTATTAAAAGTTTCATCATCCTGCCTCTCCCTCACGGTCCGCTTCTGGCCCCGATTCCTATTGCGAGCCTTAACAGGGACATAACCATCATCTCCATTACCATCACCCGGAATAGGCTCCTTACCATTATCAGTCCTAGGAGGATTACGAGAAGGCTGAGAAGGTTGGGGCCCCATAGGCTTAGCCCTAGGGCACCTACGCTGCAAGTGACCATATTCATGACAAAGACGACACCGAAAAGGTAGGGTTTCGTAATCTAGCTGTTGAACCCAAGTATATGATCCAGCACTCACTTCAACAGAATCTGGTAGTGGCTTGCTTAAATCAATTTCTACACAGATACGAGCAAAAGTCATTACCTTTTTGTACTGCGTTTGTTGTGAAGACCCAATAGGTTTACCAAGCATTGAAGCCACCAAATGCAACACGTCATCCCGCCAACACTCAACTGGAAACCACGGCAACCGAACCCAAACTGGAATCCGACTCGGTATTGCCTCAGTCGGGTTGAAGCCAGCATGCCATGGCTTGGTAAACAAACCCACCTGGTTATAAAAATAGGGGCCACCCTTGAAGACCTTATTCCGATCTGCCATGCAATCAAAAGAGACCATAAAAAAGTTGTTCGCAAGGAGCCTAATCTCCATCTCCCCCTCTGGCATCCAAGTCCGTTGAGCCCAGGATTCCAAAAATTGCAGCGAGACTCTCAAACCCATGAACTTGCAATAAAAAGAGTGCCTTGAATAGTATTCAATATCATCCGCAAGCATTTCCATCAGGATAATCAGCTTCGGTCGCTCTTTGCATCTTTCCAAACACCCATTAATCTTCGTAATTCAGGAACCATTAACCGATCCTAGATCATTCATCTCCATCTCTGAAGAAAACAGCGTATTATCAAAAACATTCACTCCATGCGCCGAAGGCTTCGAACCAAATGCTGAACGGAAATCCAATTTGGGGCTAACCCCAGATGTTTCCCCACCCGGCATAGCAAAAAACAAGATCCCCAGCAGGCATGCAAACCCCCAGGACACTTTAGCAAGAAATGGAAAAAAGAAAAGACCCCAAGGGCAGGATCAAAACCCTTCCACCCACAAGCCACCCAAACAGTAGCAAGAAGGCCTCCAGAAAAGAAAAAAACCCCACCACCACAGCCCCGATAGCTTCAAAAAACCCCCCCCACAACGCAGAAGCGAGCAACACACAGAGAACGAGCTAGGGCACG
>VDFB02262864.1:0-84814 GCA_007258455.2 Sequoia sempervirens
CATGCCTCCTATCCTTCATAGAATTGAAGAAGAAGGCGGTGTTTTTATCACCTTCCTGTAACCATTCAACCCGGGCCTTTTGCTTCCAATAGATTTCTTCTCGCAATTCAAATTCCTCAACCACTTTCAAAGTCTTAGCCTCCTCCCTTAGAAGATCCTCAGAGGCCCCATTCTCACGAATCAACCGCGTAATATTATTCAACTCCTCCTGTGCAGCAACCTTAGCATGAAAGATATTACCAAAACATCGTTGATTCCACCTTTTAAGCTAATATTTGACAAACTGAAGAAGCTTGGAGAATGTGTACATTTCCGTACCAAAAGTTGGTCTACCAATCCGCCACCACTCAGCCACATAATCATGAAGAGTGGGATCCCGTAACCACATAAGCTGGAACTTGCATGAGGGAGACCGAGGCCCCCGTGCAGAGATAATACTAAGCTTAATAGGCCAATGATCAGAACCTCTCCAATCAAGAATTTCAGATCGAGTGGACCATCAGTTTCCAACCCAATAACAGGAAACCAAGAAACGATCTAGCCTCTCAGCAACACAACTCTCACCAATTCTCCTATTATTCCAAGTGAATCGACCATTACTAGGTAGAACATCAATAAGATTTAATTCAGAAATGCTATCTCTGAATAACAGAGCAGAAGGCTCCAACCTAGGAATTCCACCTCTTTTCTCAGACAATTCCACAATAGCATTAAAATCGCCAGCCATAACCCACGGATGGTAAGGAGCTAAGCTACGAACAAAACAAAGATGGGACCATAGAAGTTGTTTACCCAGAAACTCAACAGGAGCATACACATTAGAGAGGAGAATACACTCACCAGTCTCATACCAAGAGGCGACCAGGGATATAGAGGATCTAGAGGACATCCACCATAGGGGGAAAATCTTCCGAGGGTTCCAAAAGCAAGCCACCCCTCCAGAAGCACCAAGAGCCCCCACACACTGGCATTCACCATACTTCCACAGCTTAGGAGCCATGGCCAACATATTATCTACAGATAATTTAGTCTCCTGAAGAAAAAGAACATCCTGAGAATGATTCCTAACCAAATCACGAACAACTTTTTGTCGAGGGCCACTGTTCAAGCCCCTTACATTCCATGAGAGAACAATCATTTCTGGGGGCATGAAAAATGTGAATCAAGAGTCTTGACTGACCCTGAATCCACCAAAGTTTCCCCAGTTAATTTAATCTTCTCCATACCCTTTTTCCTTCCCAGCTTGGAAGTCCTGTCACCAACCCCTTTCTTCAGTTCATTTTGCTGAATACCTAAACGAGAGGAGGCCAAAGAGCTCTTCCCCACATCCTTGCCACCTTTCAGGGGCAATGGGGAGCCACCTCCACCACTCTTCGAAGCTCCAATAGAAGATTCTTGTTCAGTCTGGACAATCAATTGTTGATCCGTATCCATCTGCCCAACCCCCAACCCCAATCTCTTGCACAACTTGCATGGCCTCCAATGGTGGCCCATCCTGTCCTGTACCCAAAGTTCCCTGATCCAAGTTCAACAACCCCGGATTCACTTCCTCCTGGCTGAGATCATCCAGCACCTCAAACCTATTAAAAGTTTCATCATCCTGCCTCTCCCTCAAGGTCCGCTTCTGGCCCCGATTCCTATTGCGAGCCTTAACAGGGACATAACCATCATCTCCATTACCATCACCCGGAATAGGCTCCTTACCATTATCAGTCCTAGGAGGATTACGAGAAGGCTGAGAAGGTTGGGGCCCCACAGGCTTAGCCCTAGGGCATCTACGCTGCAAGTGACCATATTCATGACAAAGGCGACACCGAAAAGGTAGGGTTTCGTAATCTAGCTGTTGAACCCAAGTATATGATCCAACACTCACTTCAACAGAATCTGGTAGTGGCTTGCTTAAATCAATTTCTACACAGATACGAGCAAAAGTCATTACCTTTTTGTACTGCGTCTGTTGTGAAGACCCAATAGGTTTACCAAGCATTGAAGCCACCAAATGCAACACGTCATCCCGCCAGCACTCAACTGGAAACCATGGCAACCGAACCCAAACTGGAATCCGACTCGGTATTGCCTCAGTCGGGTTGAAGCCAGCATGCCATGGCTTGATAAACAAACCCACCTGGTTATAAAAATAGGGGCCACCCTCGAAGACCTTATTCCGATCTTCCATGCAATCAAAAGAGACCATAAAAAAGTTGTTCGTAAGGAGCCTAATCTCCATCTCCCCCTCCGGCATCCAAGTCCGTTGAGCCCAGGATTCCAAAAAATGTAGCGAGACTCTCAAACCCATGAACTTGCAATAAAAAGAGTGCCTTGAATAGTATTCAATATCATCTGCAAGCATTTCCATCGGGATAATCAGCTTTGGTCGCTCTTTGCATCTTTCCAAACACCCATTAATCTTCGTAATTCGGGAACCATTAACGGATCCTAGATCATTCATCTCCATCTCTGAAGAAAACAACGTATTATCAAAAACATTCACTCCATGTGCCGAAGGCTTCGAACCTAATGCTGAACGGAAATCCAATTTGGGGCTAACCCCAGATGTTTCCCCACCCGGCATAGCAAAAAACAAGATCGGCCTGAAGCCCAGGGACACTTTTAGGAAGAAATGGAAAAAGAAAGACCCCAAGGCGGGATCAAAACCCTTCACTTACAAGCCACCCAAAGCGGTAGCAAGAGGCCTCCGAGAAAAAACCCCACCACCCACATTACGATGGCTTCAAAAACCCCATGAGCAACACCTGAAGAGCGAGGCTAGGGCCACGATTAGCCCCCAAAGCGGCTTGCAAAACGCAAAGCGCTAAGCCTCTTCAACCCCGATTAAAAATTTATGTCAAAATAAATTAAATAATCAACACAAAAAAATATATTTTAAAATACTCAAATGATGCATGATGCAAATCTACTAAAAGTATTTGGATTTATCTTGATTTCTTATTGCAATGATTTCTTTATCAAAGACCCACAAAAAAGAAAAATAATGTAATGAGTAGCATTTGTCAAACATTTAAAATAGGTTCTAACTACAATTTTCTTAACTAAGAACTATCCTCAAAAAATAGTAAAAGTAAAGAGAAGGGTAAAATGTTTTTCTTGATACAAAAAGTGGTAAAGTTCAACCTAACAAAAATTGTAGAAATCTAAGAAAATAATATTGATAAATATCCCTTTGACATGGTAATGAATATGAACATTTAACTACAAAATATAACTTTAAAAATGAAAAGTAGTGACATATATTCCTCCCCACCAATTGCTTGTATAAAAAAATGCAAAGTATTGGACGAGAGGAGAAAAACATTAACACATGTAAGAATGATAAAATATAACATCATGTTATAAGAATTTAAGGGAATGGTTTTGTTAGAGTAAAAGTTATTTCCTAATTAACTATTTGTTTAATTATTAGGTTATTTTCCCTCTAATTACTTAAGCTTACTTAGGTCATATTATTTTTATGTCTCATGTCATAGGATGAGGACACATGTCATGATCTTGTTTTATCCTCACCTAGGGTTTCTAGGTTTGTTATCCTTTTATGAGGATTCTCTATTGTAAAATCATTAAGATGCACATGTTAATTATGATTCATGTTGTTTTGGATCAATAGCTCTTGGCCTCCATAACTTTGCCATTCTCTCTTTTTGTGATAGGTGTTTGATTGTAGGTGATCCTTGGGAGCTGTGGAGTTGATTTCTCTCAACTTCAACATGGTATTAGAGAGCTCCAAACCTATAATCCCCTCTCCTTGTTTTGATATATTTTTTTCCTTGAGCTATCATTCAATGCATCTTGGCTAAAACAAAGTCTTCCATTGGATTCAAAGAGTTCGACAAAGTTAGATTTACCTTTTGTTTGTCTTGATTTGGACTCCAGAGGTCAGATCTACAAGCGGTTGAAGCAGTTGTTTTTTTCCCCACCTATGGTCGCATGGGCGACCAACACCTAAGCCAGGGGGGCTAATTTTTTTTGGCTTTTTTTAGCAACAATTTTAAATTTGGAAGATCTCCAAATTTGGAGGTTTTTTTGCTAAATTTGGTAGAGGTGGCCTTTTTCAACCCTACCCCTCTTTGAACTAGGATTTTCAATTTTGTACTTCATTTTCTAGAGGCAATATCTTGTCCATACGATGGTATTTTCAATGCATTCTTTTTGAAATGGGATAGAATTCAGCGCTCTTTGTAGTGGTGTAGGTGGTTTCCAATTTTGGCTTTTAATTTTTTCTAGAAATCATTTTTCTCAGCATTGTTGTGCAATCCTTGTTTTGGAGACTTTGACAGGCCATATCTTTTGCATCTAGACACTTTTGAGACCGATTTTTGAAAGTGGATAATTTTTCATGTACTTCATCATGGTGCTATCAGTTTCCTCTTTTCCTATTAGAGAAATGTATTTCAGTATGTACTATTTTTTGGACATTTTGAGCTTCCATTGTAAGCACTTCTTATATGTAAACATACTGAAATAAAGTGCCTCAATATTGTACATGTATTATTGGGATCTTGCACATCTTATTGTATCTCATTGTACTCACACTATGATATATAAAGTGTCATGGGGGGTTTGTGTAGCCCTTTTGTTTTACCTTCACACATTTGCTAAGTGAGTGTCACTTCCACGATAGTAGTGAATCTTGGTGATTCTTGCCTCATGTGCGTGTGCCTTAGTTTGCACACCCTTTTATTTGCAAGTAATTTCATGTGCACGTTCAAATATTCTTGATTCTTCTTCATGCACTACTTCTTGGCATTTAGTTTCAGTGGATCTATCTTAGCTCTCCCTTGTCAACATTATGGGGGGGGGGGTTCTGCTGTTGGTGCTAATGATTCCTTGGTTTCACATTGGAGTGAGCTATGTATACAATATTTGTTTCTATGTACTAGGAAGATGCAATGGTTAGTTACCCATGCATTTTGGTGAGATGGAGCATTTACCATATGGAAACTATTGCATTCTTGTTTCTAGAGGTGATCTTCCATTTTCACTTGATTAGTGTTCTTCAAACTTTTGGTACCCATGTCATCTGCATCTTTGAGTTACAAATGTTTTTCCTTTGTTTTCCATCTAATTTGAGTAGTGTCATTAAGGACATTCATACAAATTTTTATCATCTTGTTCATGATCTTCATCATCTGTTTCAGAGGAGGTTCTTATTTCAACATTATAGCAATAGTGTTTGCATCTTCTTCATGATCCATTGGTGTTCTTCATGTTCATTCTTTCTTCCTATTCTTTTTGAGACATTGTTTTGGAGGCTTCTTCAGTCCTTCACTTGTATTTATCTCTTTTGGAGAGGATTTTTCTCCCACATGGGTTTTCTCCTTTTCTCTGGTTTTGAGAGATCTTTTGTTTGTACATGGGTACCTCACCAGACTTTGTTTATTAGGATCCATCATGCATTCATCTTTATATTTTTTAGCTTCTCCCTAAGTTTCACTTAAGGGGGGTCGTTAGAGTAAAAGGTATTTCCTAATTAATTATTTATTAGTTTATTCATTCAATTTGTTCAGTGTGACTTCTCTGCTTTGTTTTAACTGCCAAATTAATTTTAATTGAAATGTTGAGTCATTGGTATGTTGAGAAAAATGGGTTGATTCATTTTCAATATTTTTAAAAAAAGGTGAAAGAGGGGTCCCTGCACTTATATAAGATGAAGAAGTAATAATAGAGAATGGACTTGAGTTTGGAACATGGGTAAAGGAATGCCAACACAACCAAGAGAGGAAGGCTTGCTAGGTAAAAGAGAGGTGACCAGGGGTTGCGTGGGAAGGTAGAAAGATAGAAGTTCTTGTAGAGGAATAAAGAGGGGGAGGCAGAGAAATAAGAAGCCACGAAGACATGGAGAGGAGGATTGTAAAGGATAAAAGAAAATAAATGCTGAGTAAAGAAGAGTGTCGGGGGCTAAAAATAAATGATACAAGGAGAATAAAAAATAAAAATAAAAAAACTACATGAAATAGAGGATAATGAAGATCAAAGGAGGGTGGATGACAAAGGAATAAAGGATTATTAAAAAATAAAAATAAACTTGCATATTGCATATTGCATAATGTATATTTCTTGTGAGTTGTGGAATCAATACAAATCAATGAATTGTCTCTGAGTTTATGGTGTCATTTAAAATTAAGTAAAATTTGTGATTTGTGCTAGCTACTTATTTCATTGGTCTGATAAGACACTTAAAAGAAGACCTGCATTAATTGGTATTAGAGCTTGGATTGTGATGGTCTTGAAGAAAACCTTGAGAGTTATTTTTGTGGGTGAGTGAAAAGGAAAGAAGACGTGCAATTGTAGAGGGTAATCAACATCATGCAAAGAGAATGTGGGTGAAGAGGGCCACAAAATGGTGATATGGTAGTGTAGACACTTAAAATTGTCTTGAATGATATCATACACCTGAATAAAGTTTACTAACATCATTTCCTCTTTTAACCCATCCTCTTTTTGCTTAATTAATTGAATTAGTCCGGCTAATTAGTTAATTGCATCACTTTCATCTATTAACCTAACACATCAAATTAGGTTAATTCCCCCCTTTTTCACGCTAACATTTCATCTCATTAGATTAAATAAATCAATGTATTTAATTTAAATCCCTATGTCATCTTATTTAATTAAATAACCCTAAGTTATTTAATTAAATATCATCTCACCTTTCCCCTTTCATTAATTTAATGAATATCACTTTATTCCTCCAAATCCCCTAATTGTGTAATTAAACCTTGTTTAATTAACAATTGATCTAATTTTCCTCCAAAAGGAGAATATTCGCTCCCCTTTTGCATAATTAAACTTTGTTTTAATTAGAAAATTTATCTATTTTCTCACCCATGAGTATTCTAAATAATATTATTTCTCCTCCAATCATTTGAAAAAGAGATATTCTCACTTGGCTTCTTGAACAAGCTAAACTTATGACCTCTTGAGCAAGTCACTTGGTGACTTGTGTGTGCAGGTCAAAAGTTTGTTTGTTTGGAACAAATGAGAACCCTTGATTAAATTCTCATCTTACATTCTCATCCGTTGATGAGAATCCATGATCCATGCCTCCTATTTCCTCCATCCTTGACCGTTGATTGATCTTTTTGATCTCAACCCTTCATTTCTCATTTGCTCTCCTATAAATAGAACACTATTTGGAGGCAAATGGATCCATCTTTCAATTGCAAATTTACACTATTGAATTCATTCATACTCACACTCATAATTAACTCACTTTTAGCATATTTTAGTTCATTTTTAGTTGCATATTAGTTTTAAGCTTCCATTAATGGCTCCCATGCATCCATCTTAGCTTGTTTATAAATTAGGGTTTGAATATTTTAGCTTAAATATCACTTAGATTATCTTAGCAATTGCATATTTAAATCAATTTTAGCATAAAATTATGTTAATTTAGCTTGCATCATATTCAATTTAGCATAAATCATGTTTTCATCCATTTATCACAATGGTTTCATCTATTATCTTCAATAGAATCGATTGAAATAGGCTCATTGATCATGTGATTGGGAAAGGGTTGTCATTTCACGTCAACATGACACCAATTCCAAAATAGGATAAGTTTGAAATGGGGTAAAATAAACATTTCAATGTTTTATATTTCAAATGCTTCATTTCAATAAATGTTTAGTTTATCTTTCAATTTGAATGATCTTGTTTGAGATTGAGGTTTAATAGTGAATAAATTATGCTTTAATTAATCATGGATCAAGTGTAATCGACCCACACTGATAATCCTCAGTCACATTCTGGTGCTAGAAGGAGGGAAAACCAATAATTTAACCAGTTTCTATCTCGAATTTTGTTTATTTGCATTTTTGTAGGAAACAATGATGCCCAAATCAATTACAACGATACACTTTGCAGAGCATCGCCATATAGCGATGCTATCCCAATCTGAAACCGTGATGTCGATTAGACAAACAATGATGCTAATTTAATATAGAGGTATTGAATATTTTAAATGGTGATGCCCCCAAATTCACCAGAGTGATGCCCGACAAAATTATGACACTATTGTGCTCTCTGTTCTTTTTGTAGAGCGACGCCCATTTTCACCAGAATGATGCTATCGCAAATAGCAATGCCTAGTCCAAGTAAGAAGTTTTACGATCATTTTTTTTGACATGTGCTTTAATTTTCTCAATTTTTCAAATCACTAATGGACTTCTAACATTGTTTTGGTTGTTATACTAACAAGGTTTTGTAGGTTGGACGACATGGAGCTAAAGTGAAGAAAACATTCTCATCTTAAGATTTCATGATTGTAACAAGCGTTTGATGCTTTAGGGTAACTATAACCGAATTTCTTATGCTTTTTAATTTTTGCTCTAGGACCTCACTAAATTTCATTTGGGTTTAAAACGAACACTCAAACGGGACTAAAATTGAACCCTCATCTCATCATTGTCTTTTGGGTTTAAAATTGAACAAGGTAACTTCATATTTTGTTTGGTGCATAAAATGAAGTCATCTTAGCTTAGGGGTTAAAATTTACAACTGTTTGCTATGTTTTGTGATTTACACTTCTATTATTGAATGCATATGCAATTCTCTCACACCATTTGGCGACCTTGAGAAATAGAAACATTCCTTAATGCTTTGTATAATCACCTACATCTTTCAATTTGGATTAAAATTGAACCCCTTGCAAGTGTGAGAAAAAGGCATGGCATGTGTTCTCTCTTTGTTCATATGAATGAAGATGATCAAACTACAGATGTACTTCCTTTCTATTGTTTATCCTTAGAGGGCTTGCCTCCCCGCTTTGAAAGGAGGGAACGACCCAAGTGGTAACGAGCTAAAGCAAAGCTCTTCCAAACCACTATATATAAATGTGTGGTTGCAATGAAAATTGCGATCAATGGGATGTGGTACATGTTGATGGCCAAATAGACACAACACACATTAAATACAATATTTCTACTCTATTTCTCCTAAAAAAGATAACTAATCTAAAACCACCTATCTTCTAAGGTCTATGTAGTTGGTTCTCAAATATGTTGTTTTGCTAAGTGGTCAATGAGGTTGTAATGTTCAAGGGGCCTGCTGGTTATTGGGCTTCTCTTGTTGCTGCAAGATTGAACTTCTACCTAAATCTACTCTAACTGGGGGTTAAATAAAAAAAGGAAAAGTATAGATCAAGGACACAAGAGAGAAAAGATGTTGATTCATCTAATTAACCAAACCTATTACTCTTCAAGGAATTCCTAACTTAAACTGTAAAACAAATCAACCTATAATCAACACAAAGCTTCACTCAGTCATAGTGCAAATATTAATAACAGATTTCAAATCATAATTTGAACAAAAGAAAACATAAGTTACTTTACTCATTCCTTGAAAACTTCAAATCAAATGATTAATATAGCAAATAACACTCCGGAGAACAACTTAAAGCAGGTTTAAGTTTGGTTGCTTCTATTGTTGCAAAACAAATAAACAACATTTACGAATCTGGAAAGATTCACCAATGCACAAAAACCAATGTCTTCAAATTGACTCAGCTAACTAAAATTGCAAAAAACTTCATTATCTATTCTACTGCTAACCCTAATCAGCTAACTTGTAAAAATTCTAATTGATTTTCCTAAAATTCTAACTCCTTTCAAAGTGAGCAAATTTGACAATTAATAGCTCAACAATTTCCCTAATTCCCTCCAAACCCGAGACATCAAAATTTGTAGCTTTTGTGTGCATACAATCACCATAAAGGCAAATTTTCATTCTTAGCTTCTATTGAATTTAACTGACTTCAGTTAACAATTGCAACTTTTAGTTTGGCTCCAATTTGATGAGTCTTTTAGAAAATCTCCCCCTTTTTTCATCCTTGCTTTGTAAATTATCTTCATTACAATCTTTATATGCCCTTCAACAATACCTACAACCATTAACGTGCATCAATTAATCAATAAAATTAATTAAATTCATAACATTTAATTAATTATGAAAATTAATTAAATATCTTAAAATATTTCAACTAAATGTATGAATGATAGAAATTTAACCACCATAGTTGAACTATTTATAAATCTCTTTTTGAATTAATGTTATCTCAAAATAAAATAAAATAAAATAACATTGATACAATGCCCTAAGAAATAGTTCTACTAAAAACATTCCAACATCTGTTTGATTGTTTAACACTAGTAATCTGTCAGAATGGTATCTTGGTATCTTCTCTTCATGAGGATGTACGAATAAAACTATCACTCATCTCCTCCTCATCCACATTATTAGTCTTTAACCACCTGATCGCTTCTATCAAGTTCACAAATTGTCCCCTTACACGGGAGTATTCCCCATCAATCATGACTTTCATCATATCACTCATAATCAAGGGATTTTGTCCTTCAATTCACGTGCCTTGCCTACTTTCTATTTTGTCCACTGCTTTGATTATGTTTCCATGGTTTGAAAGAAAATATTTTAGATCCCATCTGCCTGAGATGTTTTTAAAGCCTTTACAACAAATATATTCGATGCATTTCCAAATTAAATCTGTTTTGTGTTTTTTCAACATTGCATTCCAAATGACGGTGGCTCTCTTGGAGACACTTTGTTAAACATTTTCCACTACATTTGCTTAAAAAGTTTCAAAGGAATTCTCAACAAATTCATTTTGTGCATACCCTACCATCAAGATATTTCATTAAACGCCTACCTTATTGAAGTATCTTCCTTAAGTGACTAGCTTACCCCTTTCCCATGTCTCCATACTCCTCGTACATGTCTATTCCATAAAAGCATTTTGTTGAACAATTGAAATGATTTTCCTATGCTTATGCACTTTGCATACATCTTGTTAGGGTTGCTACAATTACAAAGCTTTGATTATATCTTCTTCCATTGCCATTTGCATTTTGGTTTGAGGTTTCTAAAGCCTTTTTAGCGAATCTATTTTGCATGCATGCTCACTAGGGTAGTTGTTGTTACAAACTTTGTAAAAAATCCCGCCTTCAAATATGCTTTAATGGATGCTCAACCTTGTTCTAAAAGATTTTCATTTTGTCACATGACATCACTTTGAGGTATTCGGCCAACAATACACTTGCTCTGTCTTCATGGTTTGGTGCTTCCACCATTTTGCATGCACCTCTACTGAAATGATTGCAGCTATTTGCTCGAGAGTTTTCAAATTCATCCCAACGAAACCATTTAATGCATATTTTTGCAATCATTACATTAAATACATTTCTCAAAGGAATTTTATTTAACAATTCATATGTGATGTCTATGCTTTCACACTTCACTACATGTTTACCATGGTAGTTACAATGAGTCCATTTTGTGCATAAATTGGGTCCATGATGTTCCATGAAATGGTGTTTTTCTTTGAGGCATCTTCTATATTTAGTTTCAGAACTACAATCATTTTATTTCATGAGATTTCATTTCCTTGAGGTGCCCTTCGTGGAGGGATTCAATCAAATAATTCACAAAGCCTACTTAAATCTTCCCAAGAAAGAACATTTCTTTCTAATACTTTGTCCAATGTTCTTTATACCTTCTCGGCTTCCATGTTATTACATTTTGTAACCATTTGTTTTCTCTCCATGAGATGATATTTCTTTGAAGGTGTTATTTGAAATCAGTTGTGGCACCTCCAATAACTATTTCATTCCATTAGATGACAACTTGAGGCATTCTGTCAACAATTTAGGTGCCTTGCTCATTGTCTAAACTTGCCCATTTTGCATCTATATTCACCAGGGCATTAAAATTCATTTCAAAGATGGAAGATTTTAGAATTACATCTATCAATCAGCTTGGATGTTTCTTTTCCTTATCTCATTATGCTTTGATAGAAGTTCAAACTCTATCTCGAGCTCCCATTCGATTTGATGAAACGAGGTCTCGTTGGCGCCTTCTGTCAGACATTCCAATCATGCACTTCATTATTTAATATTTTTGCATATGGTGCGGCAAGTCGGATGTTGGAAAAGGTTGTAGAATTTAGTTTTACATTTTCCCATCACATTTTCTTTTGAATTTTCTAAAACCTCTACGAACAAATCCATTTTGTGTGGATCCTGTGATCATGGCATGCAATGAGATGACATCTATTTGAAGCATTCTATCAAATAGATCGTTGACTTGACATGCCCATGCTTCCACATTTTAATTCAATCTACCATCATTTCACTCCATGAGATGACAACTCTTTGAGGCATTTTGTTAAACAACTCACAAAATCATGTCTATGCTTCATTCTTTGCTTTGGCGGGATCAAAGTTGCTTTGGCACTTGTGCGTGCAGGAGTGGAACAAAATCAAGACATGGACATTTTTCTTTTCTGCCCGGTTCAGGGTTCTCCTTGGGTCCGCAATTCGATATTGCTGCAGGGGCGAGATTATTTCCGAATGACGAGCATTTTATTTTGTTTGGTTCCCATGTTTTCTTGAACCTGCATTCCGATGAGGATTTTAAATTATTAACTTTTTGCTTTGTTGAGTGTGGGGTCGGGTGAGGAGTGAGCACCAACATTTTACTATACTTTATTATTTAAAAATCCTTCCCTTCTTTAATGAGTGGCGAGGTCAAGTGAAAATCCAGTCATAAAACTTTAATTTTTTTACCCAATTTAAATCCCCTTCAATTTTTTTAAGTCCCTTTTGCTTTAAAACTTTTTACTCTTTATGTATTTTTTACTTTATTTAATTTTATTTTATGATTTTTAACTTTTTTTTTTTTTAAATCTTTTAAATCCTTTTAAATAAATAAAAAGATTTATTTATTGAAAATTTTGAAACTTTCTTTATTTTAAACTCTCAAAATAAAGATTATTTATATTAAAAGCTTATTTATTTTCAAGTTTAAAAGATTAAATTTTATTTTACTTTTATTTAAATTTTAAATTTATTTATTTTAAAATTAAAAGATTTATTTTATTTTAAATTTATAAATAAATAAATTTCTTTTAAATTTAAATTTTCAATTTTCATTTTTTTTTGTATTTTGTATTTTGTTTTTTTGAGACTCTAAAGACAGGATAAATGACATGAGGATGACAAACAAAATCAGACGAACAAATGACACAGAAACAAAGACAAACAAAAAAGAACAAAAATGAAAAGACGGGGAAGAAACAAGACTACGAGGTGAAAAGACACCGACGAAGAGACAGGGAAAACAACCAAAACAAACATATGAAAGACGAAGAAAAAAAGAAAAAAATATGACAAAAAGATGAGGATTGGGATTGGGACCAGAAAAGGAACACAAACCCAAACAACACCCGAAGGAAAAGTGGGGAACCAGGATTGAGGCGGAACCAGGAACAAGAACCTTGGAAAGGTTCCTTGTTCCAATTTCAGTCTGATACCTGAACCCGAACCAAACAAAAGGAACACAAAGGAAATGGAGATCAAAGTCGAGGCGGAGCCAAAAATTGAAACCTCGAAAGGTGTCAGGTGTTGATTCCATCCCGCAACCTGATCCCGACAAAACAACGATAACAAGCAAACAAAGATTGAAGTCAGGATAGAAATAAGAACTTGAACTTTCCAGAAGTGTAGAGTGCAAGTTCTGGTCTGATACCTGAATCCAACAAAGACAAAGAAAATGAACAAGGCACGAGAAAAGAAAAACACAAGAATGACAAAGCACGACCACGACAAAACAAACCAACAAAATGAAAGAAAACAGAGGGGGTCCCCGACTTTTCCAAGCAAAAGTTGGGGTGTGTATGTAGGGCATAACAAATGGCAACTCAGCTAGGAAAATTCTCTAAGCATTTTTAAACTGGTAACCCTCCAAATATCCAAAAATATTTGGTTTACACTCATTCAAGGAAACCTAAGAAGCATAAACACAATCAAAACTGGGACACGACAGAGGTCTGAGATGAAACTAAAATTTGTTTGTGTGTGCAAATGATTAATTCCCCCCCATAAGCGTTGTCATGATCAAAGTGGAATAGATTCTACCCAAGCTACATAGTTGTGAGTTACCTTTCTAATATGCAATGATATCCTGGGCATAACTCTGTTGCCAAATAGGCATCTATAGCCCTAACAAAGATACCTCTGGTTTTCTCTAAGCATTGCTCTACTGCCAGTCAAGTGTCTATAGCCCCGATAGAGATACTCGAGTCACCCTTGCTCTAATTTAGTTCATTTTTAGATTTCTTTTATTTTCTCTTTTCTCAGATGTTGATTCTTTTGAAGTATAATTTATCATTTCTCTCAATCCTTAAGTAGTGAAGCCTAAGTAGTGGGTTGAGAACCACAATGGACATCATGAAAGAAATGTAACCCTTTAGATTTTTCACTTGGAATAAAGCTACCCCACTTGATGTAAACTAACTAATGGATTTCTTAAGGTGTGCAAATCATGATAGACTTTCAAAAACTCCCCAAAAATTGTATAATGTACCAAGTCCTAATCCATGCTAACATTCCCTAGTTTGAAATGGATGAAGGTAAATCAAAGTTTTCAAAGAAAATGATTAATCAAGTGTTTAAAAATACAGATAGAAAACTCTCAACAGATCCACCCCTTGGTATAACTTGCATACAATAACTCAACATCTATTGTCAACGAGAGGAACCCCCAAAAGAAAGACAAAAGAAAAGAACAAGGAAATAGAGGAAAAAAAGAAAAGAACACTCAAATAGACACAATGAACTAGCAAAACCAAAACAGAAAATGAGATCCAAAACCAACAATCAAACAACAAAAAGAGAAAAAACAAAAGAGAAATAGACAAACCTAGAAATAAAACAAAAACAAGAGGACACAGAAAAAAGAAAACAACATAACAAAAGAAAACAAACAAAAACTGACAACAGAAACCAAAGCAAAAAGAAAACCAACTAATCTAGAAACTGACACTAACCAATCCTAATCCTAAACTAACTCCAAAATTGAACTCATAAAACACAAAAAAATGAAAACTTGTACATTGACCCAATTGATTTTTCATTATGTGCAAAAGTCTTAATTTGCTAGGTATGGTTTTGAATCTAGAAAATTCATCTTTATACTTTGAAATGAAAAGTTTATGTGCAATAAATTCATTCTGAGGCTATAAAGTCTGAAATATTAACAGTTGTGGGTTCTCAGCCTTGTCACAATTTACCCACAAACCCATTTTATTGTCCCCAACATCATAATCAAACTAAAAATCATTGAAACACAAAGGTAATGAAAAGACAACCTAATTTAGAAGACCTTCAATTGCTATGGTGTGCTCATGTTGTATGACTTCCTTCTCACGAGGTCTCAATTCATGAAACATCATTTCACTTTTCTCCAGTACATGCATGTCAACATAAAGGACATCCATTAGCAATGTATCATTAGCATTCAAGACATTTGAACCTAGTTCAAAAATTTCATGCATATCGTTATCACAATCAACACTAGTTTCAAATGGAAAACTAGTGTGTTTGATTTCACAGGGACCATTAACCTCCATCATGTTTTCCAAAATACAAACAATATCAGTTAAATGGTCAACTTCCTCAACCTTTAAATCAATTTTCTCAACATTTTCCTTACCTAACTTGACACTCTCCCCTTCTGATAGGAAATCAGAGCATCGTACCTCATAATGTGAACCAGGAGGATGAATCTTACATGAGTCATCTAAAACAAGGTTCATTATGCAACTAGAATATTCATGTGCCAACATTGTTTCTTTCATCTTGTGCATAAATTCATTAATTTTATGGGTCTCTTCAGATGGACTGAGCAACAAATCACCCATGTTGTCAACTTGCAAGTTTCACAAACCTACCTCCTCCCGAGACAAAGCATTGTTGTCAACACTCTCTTCAAACATGTCACCCAAAAGAGTTTGAAAATCAGCATCCAACTCATCATCATTAATTCAAGAGATACTGGTACATGGTGAACAAGGATTGTTTTCAAACAACTCATTTGAATGCATGAAGTCAAATCTAGGAAAACACTTCTTTAGTTCATGTTTCTGCATATCACCAACTAGAACGTGCAAGTCAATGTCAAGCTCATCACTTCTAAGATCAAATTCACTAGTACATGCTAAGCAAGGACTTTATTCAAAGATCACATTTGAATAAACATTATCAAAACTAAGAGGATACTTCCCCGTTTCATTATCTTCATCATGTTGGAGCGATTAAATTTTTGGAGCATCCTCTTGACAATCCGCTTGATATTCTTTTGCTTCATCCAACTAAATCTTATCATGCATTCCTTGCTGCAATAAAACACTAAACTCAATCATGTCAGTATTCTGATTAGCATCAAAATCCAATCTATTTTCTTGACATACATAAATCTGATGTACTTGATCATCAGGAAACACTTGGTGAATCCGCAGATCCATTTGATCTTCTTCTTTTGAAGAATCATTTTGGCATTCAAGTCCTTGTCCTTGAGATTCACGTGCAATCTTATCCAAAAGTAGGTTGTTTTATGTTTCAATTTGTTCATTATTCAAATCAGTAGAGTCATTTTCCTATGTTAACTCATCATAGGGTGTTTCTTCCTTGTCCACCATCATAAAAGAACCTATGAACGCATCAATAAACTTGTTCTCCACATCTATCAAATCTATACTAGGTAGAGAAACTTTTTCAGTTGTTGGATCTATCTCAATGCAAGGATGAAGGTCATTGAATGATGAGGAAGAGTTAAACATCTTGTCACAGCTACTCTCATCTTTGCAGATGGATGCATTATCATTTCCATGTGTGCTATTTGTTTCATCTCCCTCATTGAGTGGGTAGGTACTCCAAGAATCTTCCATAAGTATTTCTTTAACAATGATCAACTATCTGAAATATAATTCCATCCTACCTAGGAAAACATGGCAATCCATTTGGGAATGTTGATTTGTTGGATGTATCGTACATTTGTTTGGCCTAGTGAGTTCTGATAGCTTCAAATCTCCCAATTCTTCCAATTTCTCCATTAATCGATTTTGCGCATGTGGGATATCCAACCAACATGAACCTTGCTCTATTGTTCCTTCATCACACTGATTCTCATCCTGCTCAGAAGAGGTGTTCAAAGCATTGGAAGGAGATTCTTTAGTTGCTGACTTCTTATGACAATAGTTTTTTGTTAATACCTCATCTCTTTCAATATTATCGCTAGTATTAACATTTCCAATGAAACTAGATTCTAACTTGATATCTCCATTATGCTTTGAATTTATACTCATTTCATGCTCTTTGTCAAATAAAACATTGAAATGATATACTTTCTCATCAAATGCTTTGTTTACAACTTCATCATGATCCAATGCATTATGTGTGGGAGTATGATCAAAAAGAGACAATATAGTTACAACTTCATTGAAAACTGGAATACTTACCTCTATGGTTGGATTTTGCAGAGATGGGTTCTTCCAGTGAGATAGTGTGGGATTGACTTGATATGAAGCGTTGGAAAACTTGGTGCTTGGAAGATTAGGAAGGTTGTAGCTGCTTGGTGAGAATGATTGCATCTGGGTAGGGATGGTGGGTCAACCTATGTAGGGTTGCAAAGGATGGCAGTTTGCAAGCACAAGAGGATTATAAACTTGATTTTGGCTACTCAATTTTTTTGTGTCATGTACAGATTGTGCCAATAAGAGAGCTTTGTTCAATGCATCATGTAGGGATGTAGCCTCACCACAATGTCTAATTTTTGTTGTAAATGGAGGGTTCAAACCCCAATAATAATGTTCTATTAGGACATGATCATCAATAACCAAATTTAAAGCTTGAACCCTTTGATACATAAACAAGAACCTATGATTGAATTGGTAAATGGGTTCTAGGTGTATCCTGTTCATAGTTGTGAATTCATGTGATGGGTGTGGTGCACGCGCATGAGGATCAAACTGATCTAGGAATAAGATTTCTAATTCTATCCATGAACAAATAGAATTTGGTGGCAGATTAACATACCATTGTCTCATTGTACCTTGAAGTGTTTTGAGAAACAATTGACAGACAATATCCTCATGTTGAATCTAGAGAAAAATGACTAAATCCCTAGAAATATTGACATGTTTAAAAGAATTTTTCCCACCATTAGGGAGAAATAAAGGAAGCCTATTATACATGTGACTAGGGATTTCATGAATAAATCTAGGTATACACAAAGGGCTACCCATAAGAGTTGGGTTTTCCAAGATCTAACCCACTCCCATACAACAAAGAAAAATTGCTCAAGGGCCTTCCTTCTAGTGCTAGTTCTATTGGTGGCCAAATTGGCACAACAATGTTAAATAGAATATTTCTACTTCATTTCTCCTTAAAAAGATAACTGAACTAAAACCACCTATCTTCCAAGGTCTTTGTAGTTAGTTCTCAACTATGTTGTTTTGTTGAGTGGTCAATGAGGTTGTAATGTTCATGGGGCCTACTAGTTATTGAGCTTCTCTTGTTGCTGCAAGATAGATCTTCTACCTAAATCTACTCTAATTGGGGGGTATATAAAAAAAGGAAAAAGATAGACCAAGGACACAAGAGAGAAAAGAATGTTGATTCATCTAATTAACTAGACTTGTTACTCTTCAAGGAATTCCTAACTTAAACTATAAAACAAATTAACCTGTAATCAATACAACGCTTCATTCATTCATAGTGCAAATATTAATAGTAGATTTCAAATCACAATTCAAACAAAATAAAAGATAAAATTTACTCATTCCTTGAAAACTTCAAATCAAATGATTAACATAACAAATAACACTCTAGAGAGCAACTTAAAGCAGGTTTAAGTCTGACTGCTTCTACTATTGCGAAACAGATAAACAACATTTGTAAATCTGACAAGATTCACCAATGCACAAAAACCAATGTCTTCAAATTGACTCAGCTAACTAAAATTGCAGAAAACACCATTATCTATTCTATTGCTAACTCTAATAAGCTAACTTGTAAAACTTCTGACTGATTTTCCTAAAATTCTAACTCCTTTCAAAGTGAGCAAATTTGACAACTAATAGCTCAACAATTTCCCTAATTCCCTCCAAAAATGAGACATCAAAAGTTGTAGCCTTTGTGTGCATACAATCACCATAAAGGAAACTTTTTGTTCTTAGCTTCTATTGACTTTAATTGACTTCAGTTAACAACTACAACTTTCAATTTGGCTCCAGTTTGATGAGTCTTAAAGAAAATCTCCCCTTTTTGTATCCTTGCTTTGTAAATTATCTTCATTGCAATCTTGATTTTCTCTTCAACAATACCTACAACCATTAACGTGCATCAATTAATCAATAAAATTAATTAAATTCATAACATTTAATTAATTCTGAAAATTAATTAAATATCTTAAAATATTTCAACTAAATATATGAATGATAGAAATTTAACCACCATAGTTGAACTATTTATAAATCTCTTTTTGAATTAGTGTTATCTCAAAATAAAATAAAATAGCATTGATACAATGCCCTAAGACAGTTATGTTGAAAACATGCCAACATCTGTTTGATTGTTTGACACCAGTAATCTGTCAGAATGGTATCTTGGTATCTTCTCTTCCAGAGGATGTATGAATAAAACTATCACTCATTTGCTCCTCATCCACATTATTAGGCTTTAGCCATCTGGTCACTTCTATGGAGTTCACAAATTGTCCACTTACACGGGAGTATTCCCCATCAATCATGGCTTTCATTAGATCACTCATAATCAGGGGATTTTTTCCTTCAATTCATGTGCCCTACCTACTTTCTATTTTGTCCACTGCTTTGATTATGTTTCCATGGTTTGCAAGCAAATCTTTTACATCCCATCTACCTGAGATGTTTTTAAAGCGTTTACAACAAATATATTCGATGCATTTCCAAATTAAATCTATTTTTTGTTCTTTCAACATTACATTCCATACGACAATGACTCTCTTGGAGACACTTTGTTAAACATTTTCCACTACATTTTCTTAAAAAGTTTCAAAGGCATTCTCAGCAAATTCATTTTGTGCATACCCTACCATCAAGATATTTCGTTAAACTCCTACCTTATTGAAGCATCTTCCTCAAACGGCTAGCTTACCCCTTTCCCATGCCTCCATACTCCTCGTACATGTCTATTCCATAAAAAGCATTATATTTAATAGTTGACATGCTTTGCCTATGCTTCTGCACTTTGCATACATCTTGCCAGGGTTGCCGCAATTACAATGCTTTGATAATATCTTATTGTATTTGCATTTTAATTTTGGTTTGAGGTTTCTAAAGCCTTATCAGCTAATCTATTTTGCATGTGTGCTCACCAGGTTAGTTGTTGTTGCAAACTTTGTAAAAAATCTCACCTTCAAATATGCTTTAATGGATGCTCAACCTCGTTCTAAAATCTTTTCTTTCTGTGGCATGACATCACTTTGAGGTATTCAGCCAACAATAAACTTGCTTTTTCTTCATGGTTTGGTGCTTCCACCATTTTGCATACACCTCTACTAAAATGATTGCAGCTATTTGCTCAAGAGTTTTTGAATTCATCCCAACAAAACCATTGAATGTATATTTATGCAATCATTACATTACATACATTTCTTAGAGGCATTTTGTTTAATAGTTCATATGCGATGTCTATGCTTTCACACTTCACTGCATGTTTACCAGGGTAGTTACAATGAGTCCATTTTGTGCATAAATTGAGGCCATGATGTTTCATGAAATGGTGTTTTTCTTTGAGGCATCTTCTATATTTAGTTTCATACCTACAATCATTTTATTTCATGAGATTTCATTTCCTTGAGGCACCCTTCGTGAAGGGATTCAGTTAAATAATTCACAAAGCCTACTTAAATCTTCCCAAGAAAGAACATTTCTTCCTAGTACTTTGTCCAATGTTCTTCATACCTTCTCGGCTTCCATGTTATTACATTTTGTAACCATTTTTTTTCTCTCCATGAGACGACGTTTCTTTGAAGGAATTATTTGAAATCAACTATGGCACCTTCAACAACTATTTCATTCCATTAGATGACAAATTGAGGCATTTTTTCAATAGTTTAGGCACCTTACTCATTGTCTAAACTTTCCCATTTTGCATCTATATTCACCAGAGCATTAAAATTTGTTTCAAAGGGAAGATTTTAGCTTTACATTTGTCAATTATCTTGGACGTTTCTTTTCCCTATCTCATTATTCTTTGATAGAAGTTGAAACTCTATCCCGAGCTCCCATTCCTAACACCCATTCAATTTTATGAAACAAGGTCTCTTTGGAACCTTTTTTCAAACATTCCAATCATGTGCTTCATTGTTTAATATTTCTACATATGGTGTGGCAAGGAGGATGTTGGCAAAGGTTGTAGAATTCAATTTTACACTTTCCCATCGCATTTGCTTTTGAAGTTTCTAAAACCTCTGTGAAGAAATCCATTTTGTGCAAATCTTGTGATTATGGCATGCCACAAGATGACATCTATTTGAAGCATTCTATCAAATAGTTCTTTGGCTTGCCTTTTCCATGCTTCCACATTTTAATTTGATCTACCATCATTTCACTCCATGAGATGACAACTCTTTGAGGCATTTTGTTAAACATTTAACAAAACCATTTCTATGCTTCATTCTCTGCTTTGGTGAGATTAGAGTTGCTTTGGCACTTATGCATGCAGGAGTGAAACGAAATCAGTGCAAGAGCGGAACAAAATCAGTGCGGGAGCAGAACGAAATCAAGATGTGGACATTTTTCTTTTGTGCTTGGTTCAGGGTTCCCCTCGGGTCCGCAATCCAATACTGCTACGGGGGTAGGATTCTTTTCAAATGATGAGCATTTTATTTTGTTTGGTTCCCATGTTTTCCCAAACCCATGTTCTGATGAGGATTTAATTTTTTTTTTCTTTGTTGAGTGTGGGGTCAAATGAGGAGCAAGCACCAACATTTTTCTTTACTTTATTATTTAAAAATCCTTCCCTTCTTTAATGAGTGGCGAGGTTGGGTGAAAATCAGGCCATAAAACTTTAATTTTTTTACCCAATTTAAATCTCTTTCAATTTTTTTAAATCCTTTTTGCTTTAAAACTTTTCACTCTTTATATACTCTTTATATATTTTTGACTTTATTTAATTTTTTTTATTTTTTTTTTATGATTTTAACTTTTTTGCTTTTAAAATCCTTTTAAATAAATTAAAAATATTTATTTATTGAAAATTTTGAAACTTTCTTTATTTTGAAACTTTCAAAATAAAAGATTATTTATTTTCAAGTTTAAAAGATTATATTTTATTTTACTTTTATTTAAATTTTAAATTTATAAATCTTTTAAAAATTAAAAGATTTATTTTATTTAAAATTTATATATAAATAGTTTTAAATTTAAATTTTTGATTTTTTTTGTATTTTGTATTTTTTTATTATTTTGTATTTTTGGATTTCTGATTTTGTGTATTTTTGTATTTTTTGTTTTTTTGTATTTTTGAGACTCCAAAGATAGGATGGAAAACATGAGGATGACAAAGAAAACTGAATGAACAAACGACACAGAAATGAAGACAAACAACGAAGAACAAAAACAAAAAGACGGGGAAGAAACGAGACTATGAGGTGAAAAGACGTCGATGAAGAGACAAGGAAAATGACCAAAACAAATGAACAAAAGACAAAGACGAAAAACAAATGACACAAAAAAAGGAAGGGATCAGGATCTGGACCAGAGAAGGAACATGAACCCGAGCAACACCTGAAGGAAAAGTGTGGAACTGGGATCAAGATGGAACCAGGAACAGGACCCTTGGAAAGGTTCCTTGTTCTAGTTCCGATTCAATACCTGAACCCAAACCAAACAGAAGGAACACAAAGGAAATGGAGATTAGAGTTGGGGCGGAGCCATAACATGAAAACTTGAAAGGTGTCAAGTGTCGATTCCATCCCGCAACCCGATCTCGACAAAACAATGACAACAAGCAAATAGAGATCGAAGTTGGGATAGAAACGAGAATTTGAACTTTCTAGAAGTGTAGAGTGCAATTTTTGGTCGGATACCCAAATCCAACAAAATCAAAGAAAATGAATAAGGCATGAGGAAGCACGAAAACAAGAATGACAAAGCACGATCATGACAAAACAAACCAACAAAATGAAAGAAAACAAAGGGGGTCCCTAACTTTTCCAAGGAAAAGTTGGGGCATGTATGCAGGGCATAATAGTACATGATAGCTCTCCCTAGTATCTTTATGATGCATAAATCCCTTGTTCTAAGGGTTGGGAGACCTCTTGATGGAGTTTATCATAGTATCCCCTAACCTGGAAGTCCTTACTACGAACCATTGTTTAGAATCCAAAATCCTTAATACTTGTTGGTGCAAGAATGGTCATTCTGAAGCTGCCCCACATTTGGACTATTCATTGTTGAAACAAAAAACTCCTTTCGATCTCCAAATTTTAAGGATTTTGAGATTTGGTGGTCCTGAGAAGTGTGTGTCATGGAGGGGAGCCAAGGTCACCAAATCTCTAATTGTTTGCAAAGTCTTAGTGTTTGGAGAAATCCGAGTGGGGACTCAACAAGTATAGCCATTTTGAACTTGGGGTTGTAAATGATTGAGTCAATTTAATACATTGCTTGGTTCCAAAATGATACAAACAAAAACATTCACTATCTTCCTTAAAATTTCAAACACTTTGGCTTAAATATGGATATCTTTTTAAAAAAGC
The DNA here is from genome assembly GCA_007258455.2 of Sequoia sempervirens. Taxonomy (NCBI): domain Eukaryota; kingdom Viridiplantae; phylum Streptophyta; class Pinopsida; order Cupressales; family Cupressaceae; genus Sequoia; species Sequoia sempervirens. Next base: position 23,608 of record VDFB02262864.1, read on the forward strand.
CTTGATATTACTACTTGTCCTGAGGATTCTATCCTTATAGATTTCTAAATATCTTGACTTATATCTCAAATGCATATTTTTCAAAGACAACATAGGCAATTATGGCTTCAACCTCATGATTCTCACAAAATGGACATTTTGAAGATTATGATGTTTTGGACATAAACATTTAGTTTGAAAACTTAATCAAGACAAGTGATTGTGGTAAAATAAATTCAGTTAAGCAAGATAAATTGACAAATGAACCCCACATAACTATTTGGAGACTGATTGCTCTTGTTGAACAACCTGATCTTCCAGGTGCTATCATTCAACCAAACTTTGAACTCGTGAACAAAGAACAAACCAATCTCATTATTAGTTTGAGAAGCTTCACTTTTGAAACCAAAGAAACACCTACCCAATGGAGAAACATAGCAACCATTTTAGATGAAGAAGAGGAACAAACTGATATTAAGGATGGAAGCCCCACAATACCACCACCTGTGTGGCAATAAATATCTTCCTTTCTTCCATAAAATTGAACTGTTTCTAAATGATCTCATGCAAAGTTAGGATCCATAAAGTAAGGTCTACAAGTCATCATTTTAGACTTAGGAATCTTAGTCCAAAAGCTCTCAAGAAACACCTTTCGGCACTTCACGAAACCAGGACTAGGTTGGTATACAACTTTTACAAACGTGCTTCAAGACACAATCCAAACTTGTATTCCTTCTATTATTGTTCGAATCTTGGTCTTTTCCAACATTTCCAATTTCTCACATGATCCATCACACAATCAAAATCTATAGGGGAAGATCTACAAGTCACCATTATAGACATAGGTATCATAATTCCAAGTTTGGTAGGAAGTAGACCTTAATACTGTATCGCAATCGTAACCTCTTGTTAAGAAACTATTATGCTCGAGCTAGGAGGAACCGAACAAGTTTACATACCCACATCCATCCTATCATTTAGGCTGACATTACTCTTTGGGATTTAAAAACTTTAGAGGTTTAGCATCATTCTCACTACCTTGGTTTTGTCAAAATAAAGGTTCACTTTAAGTCAACATTAGGTCAAACATTTCACTCACCCCTTCATCAAAATTTCATCCTCCACTTCACCTATCTTTGCATAAATTTTGAATACACTAACATATTTTGGCTTAAAATATCTATCAAACCAACCCCCTAACTTGCCTATTTTGTATGTGAAATTATTCCTTTTCTATGCATTTAGAAAATTTAGTTATCATCCTTTAACTAGTTCATCTTGAAGGTCATGAGTCTACCCTAAAGATTTACAAGTTCATCAACATCCTTTATCCCAACATCAAAACATCAAGTTTAAGTCAAAAGTGTTATCCTACGTTTGCAAAGAAAAATCTCCACATCACCCATCTTTTCATCTCCCATTATAACCATTGCTCCAAAAAGACTTAGAGCATCCCTCTTACCTAGATTTGAGTCAACTAGAGAGTTCAAACATTACAAATCTCAACACAACTCTCCCATAGGTGACACAAATTTATGGTAAAGACAACATCACAACACAAGAGAATCATGGAGAAAACCAAAGTTACATTTACCTCTTGAGTGATCCAAATCCTTTAGAATTTTATTCGAGAAGTCAAGTTACACCATCACAACAACCTTCATCCCCATCATGGCCATATGAGATAGAAGATATCACAAGCAATCCATTTGAACTCACTAGAGAAAAACTCATGGAACAACAAGCCTTTGAAAGCATATCCCCTATCTCTCCATCATTTGTTGCATAGAATTTGACATAGGGCTCCACAACTCCATCACTAGGGCTACATAAAACCTACACTCCCAATCTTGCAACTAGCCTTGCTAAGGACTTTGGTCTAACTCTTCCATTTGAAAGCAACAAACTTGTGGGAACTCTTGAAACCAATCCTCCATCTTACACAACCACTTGGACACCTACCTTTGGTGCTCCTATTCTCAAAGATCCTAAACAACCATACACACCTCTCGATCTTCATTACTCCACCATGACTTCCAAATATCAAGGACATCCCTCTTCATCCATACCTATGAATACCACAAGTGTGTCTCCCATCACACAAAGCAGTGTGGATCCAATATCTCAAAACAACGCACAAGAGAATATTAGTACCATACCACATAATCAACCCTTAAAGCAAACAAGGACATCCTTACCCAATCCTCTATTGGGTTCATCCATACCATTGGTCTCGCAAAACACATCCACCCCATCCATTATTAACTCATCTCAAAGAAATCCTTTAGTAACAAATCCTGTCAACACAGGTAATACATTATCTACATCCCTAACACAAGGAAATTATCAAGACATGGGACAAGGAAACCTTTTTAATTAATGGACTCAAGGTCCTAATGTGTCATTTCCATCGCATAATCTAATGGCACCATCCTTATCTTTTACCATAGTCCCCTTTACTATGCCAAATCAAATAGGATCTCAAACATACATTCCTCCACCATAATCTACTATCTTACAATGAATTTTAAACCAAGGGAATCCCCAATATCTCATCACCAATCCATTATCCATTCAAAACATCAATATCCATAATATTCCACCGATGTCCCAATAGCCACTTGATCCCTCATTGTAAGAACATGTCTTGGCCTTACAACAAGCACAAAAAGCCTATCAACAAGAAGTACTAGCAACACAACAACAACAACAATATCAAGTAGTATCCCAACAAGCAACCTTAGCACAACAACAACAACAAGAAGCAGCCCTAGCAACACAACAAGCGACATTAGCACAACAACATCAACAATAATGACAAGCATCCCTAGCAGCACAACAAGCAGCCTTAGCACATTAACAACAATAACAACAAGAAACATTAGCAGTACAACAACAACATTGATCCCATCAAGAAAATTTAGTAGCACAACAACAACAATAGGCCCAACAACAAGCCCTAGTGGTGCAACAACAAAATCAAGCCCATCAAGCAGCTTTAGGAGCACAACAACAATAGTAGGCCCAACAACAAGCCCTAGTGGTGCAACAACAACAAGAAGCTAAAAAACAAGCCTTACTAGCTCAACAGTATGCCCAACAACAACAAGGTTCCTATTATAATCCTCAATCAAACATTGTCAATCCAAATATATCAGGAACATATACATCAATATGCCAATCACCTTCACCAAATCTTACACCACCATACACTCCATATAATTCATCCATCATCCCACCATATGTTCCTCCACCCAACCTGCAAGATGATTTGGCATCACAATTTAAGGCGCTATCACAAGTAATGCAGGACCTTCACATGGGCAAGGCAAAGAATCCCCATAGAAAGTGTGTCCATATCCATCAATTGAAACATTGCAATGGTACCATTCCCTCTTGGTTTTTAAATACCCAAATTTGACAAATACAAAGGGAGAGGAAGTCCTGTGGACTATATCAAATAATATAATGTCATGTGCATGGAGGTGGCTTACAATGATTCATATTTGATGTGCCTCTTCCCTTGAAGTTTAACAAGTCATACTATAGATTAGTTTTCTCATCTGCCTCCCAGTATCAAAAATTTCTAGGAAATAACTGATAAATTTATCGATCATTTCTCCTTCAATATTGACATGGATGTCAGTATAGAGGAATTATACACTCTTAGGCAAAACAAAGAAGAAAATTTTGCTAATTTCTTACAACGGTGGAGACAGAGAGCTAGTAAGAGCAAGTGGCCTCTTCTCGATGAACAACAAGTGGGAATCATCATCACCAGTCTAGATCTAGATATATCTTTCCACTTGAAAATGCAGTGCATCACATCATATTACAATATTGTCCCTAAATCCCTTAACATTGAGAGAGCACTAATCTCACAGGGAAGTACTCAAGCTTACAAAGACAACCGTCCATCAACTAGTTCAAATGACAAGCCTCGTGTTTGGGCTAAGAACAAGAACGTGACAAATGATGGTGTGGTAGATGCTAAAGTAATCCTCAGTGATCCAAGGCCAAACAAAAATCAAGCTGATAATATCCAACCAACTGTGCAACAAACAAGTCCCCTATAGAACAACCAAATCATCAACACCGAAATGCAAAGGTGAACCCCTAACAAGAACAACTACCCTAAATGCAAGTAAACACAACTATATAAACCCATCAAAACCATCATGAAAAAGTTGGTAGAGTCAAATCTGATCACACTTCCTAACTTTGAAAACTACCAAGAACCACAAGAGAAACCATCTTGGTACAACGAGAAGGACCTTTGTGATTTTCACAAGATGAAAGGACACAAAACAACAAACCGCATGAGGCTCAAAAATATTATCCAAGACCTCATAGAAAATGACACCATATCTGTTGAGGTACCATCTAGGAACCAAGATCTTAAGATATACAAGAACCCTATGCCAAATCATAACAAAGCAAACAACACTATAAAAACTAAGGATTACACAAATGCACAACATACCTATTCCAATGTAGTTGTTTCCTATGATAACATCATCACCCATCAAAGGGCATAGTGCAGAGTGTGGAGTCACCATGCGACATGGTAAAGTCACCATCCAAGGAGTCCCACCCCAATCAAGGGCACAACCTACTCTGCTAGCATCAAATACCAATAAGTACAATCTCTTAGAATAGCTCAAAAAGACCCCCACATAGATATCAATCCTAGAACTATTGAGGCTATCACCTGCACATAGGGAAATCTTAGAGAAAGCTTTATCAGAGCCATCCATTCTCGAGGATATTGATACTGATTTGTTTTAGGCTATGGTAGGCCATATTGCTAATCATCTTCTCACCTCCTCTAAGCAAGACCTACTATCACAACCATCTCATAACTATGCTTTACACCTTGAGGTTATCATTCATAAGAACAAGGTAAAAATAGTCTTAGTAGATGGAGGTGTTGGATTGAAAATTTTCTCCCTTCAACTAATCAAGAATCTAGGCTATTCAGAGGATACTATTAAGAGGAAAAATAGTACCATCATCAGGGCATACAACAATCAAGAATGGGTATCACAAGGTATCATTGCACTTCCCATCCAAGTAGGCCCTCTCATTGCAGAAACTACATGCCAAGTGTTAGACCTTGATCTCCCCTATAACATCTTGCTTGGTCGACAATGGATCCATGCTTTAAAAGTTGTAGCCTCGACTTATCATCAATGTGTAAAGTTTCCTTCTGAGGGTAGATAAATTACTGTCCATGGAGATCCTGAGCATTTTTACTACTGCAAAAGTCTTGAAGCCAAGTTCTATAAAATCCCCCAAATAGCTAAGAATAATGAAGGGCCTACACCTTCCACCTCATTTGTTGACCCATCATCCCTTGCATCTAATTCTGAAGCAAAAACACCTACTGTGTAGAACATACCTGATATCAAAGCAATGATTCAAGATGATGGTTGTGGAAATAACAAGCTAATGAACACCTTTGTCTTAGGAGAGCTACCTACTTCTCAATCTCATGGGAAACCTACATCTGGCACCAAAGGGCCAGAAATAATCAAAATGGTAGCTACCACCTTCACCAAGTGGGGGGATTTGAATCAAGAAGATGTTAATGAGGATGATGTCTCTAATTTGCTCTATCAAGATGAATGACCTGTCCCTATTCTTACCATGGAAGATAATAACAAAGCCTTGCAACTCATGCAAAATTGGGGATATAACAAGAACAAGAAGCTAGGATATAATGATAATGGTTTACTAGAACCCATCACTCCTAAGAAATGACTAAAGAATATGGGCCTAGGCTATACTACTAGCAAGGTCACCCTTATTGGCAAAGGTACTTTTTCTAAACAAGTTGAGGCTTCCTCTTGGTTACCTACATCATGTGATACGGCCTTAGACAAATTCCCCCTAGATGTTGTCGACCTATTTGATAACAATACCCTCTTCATGATATCTGTTACATCCTTTACTCCAAACAATCAACCAAATCAAATACGCCTAGTCTACCCACAACTCATTGACATGGACCAATAAGGACCACCAATTCTTGATTTCTTCAAAAATGATGAAACGATCTAAGAATTCATGGGACTCTATGACAAATTACCATGGGAAGATCAAAAGGAAAGTTTTTACATAGAGCTATACATAGAGGCATACTATAGGGAGATGATTGAATCCTTTAGTTGCAAAATTGATGAAATGCAACTAACATGCAAATCCTTAAGTGAAAACCACACTGTGGCACTTTCTGATTCTAAAAAAGTAAAAACAAAGAATGTATCTAAGGGTGAAAGCCTCTCTGAGGCACCCAAGGATGAGGGATTCAATCTCCCCCTTAGTGCAATGCATCTAGAGAAGTCAACGGTACTAGTATAAAAGACCACACCAGTCAATTTGGGTACCAAAGAAGCACCTAAGATTACTTTCTATGTCGAATCCTTGTTGGATGAAAAGCAAACAAACCTAGCAACATTCCTGAAAGAGCACAGAGATAACTTTGCATGGTCATACATAGATATTCCAGGGCTCAACCCATAAGTGGTTGTGCATCACTTAGTAGTCTATCCTGAAGTTAAGCCAATCAAGCAAAAATTAAGAAAGATGCACCCTCAGATAGAACTCTTGGTCAAACTTGAGTTACAAAAGCTTCTTGATGTTGGATTCATCTGACCGATAGATTATCTTGAGTGGGTTTCAAACCTAGTACCAGTCTCAAAACCCACTGGGGTCATTAGAATCTACACTAATTTTAGAGACTTGAACAAGACGTGTCTAAATGATGATTTCCCTCTCCCCAATATCGACCTCATTGTAGACTTAACAACTAGACATGAAATGTTGTTGCTCATGGATGGTTTTTCTAGCTACAATAAAATCACAATTGCTAAGGAGGATCAACACAAAACTACGTTCACTTGTCCATGGGGAACCTATTGTTGGAATGTGATGTCATTTGGGCTAAAGAATTTAGGAGCAACCTATCAAAGGGAAATGACCCTCATATTCCATGCCATGATCCACAAAACAGTCGAAGATTATGTGGATGATATTTTAGAAAAATAAAAGAAAAGAAGTGAACATATACAAGTCTTAGGACCCATCTTTGACAAGCTAAAAGAATACAAAGTAAGGCTAAATCCAAAAAAGTGTGTCTTTGGGGTCACATCAGGGAAACTTCTTGGCTTCATTGTCTCACAAAAAGGGATAGAAATTGATCTAGCAAAGGTAAAAACCATCCTAGACATGGAACCACTACAAGCACTAAAGCAGATGAGAGGGTTACAAGGAAGACTACAGTCCATCAAAAGGTTCATAGCGTAACTATCAGATAAAATCCACCCCTTTTCACATCTTCTCCATAAAGGGACAACCTACAAGTGGGATGAGAAGTGTGATAAATATTTCCAATAGATCAAAGACTATCTACTAACACCTCCAATGCTCATGCCACCCATACTAAGCAGACCATTGATCTTGTATATCTCAACAACACCAATAACACTAGGAGCTCTATTGGCACAACATGATGAAAACAAAAAAGAAAGATCTATTTACTACATCAGTAGAACTTTGGCGGGCTATGAAATAAACTATTAACCTATTGAGAAAGAATTCCTAGCAGTAGTATTTGCTTCACAAAAGTTCATACATCACATGTTGTCACATCAAACAGACTTATTGCTAAGATTGACCCATTGAAATACTTATTGTCTAAAGAAAATCTCACAAGGCGAATGGCGAAATGGGTGATGATCTCAACGGAGTTTGACATAGAGTATGTAGAGTGCAAGGCAATCAAAGGACAAGTGGTCACAAACCAACTAGCAGAAGCACTTATCTATGCTAAGAATCCATTGATATTTGAATTCCTTGATGAATCAATATTCCTTATCAATCTCATAGCTCAATGGAAGATGTAATTTAATGGATCATTCACTCAACATAGATCAGGAGTAGGCATTCTTTTAATCACCTCTCAAGGTGATTGTATCCCAAAGTCATATTGGTTGTCGTTCCCTTATACTAACAACATTGCTAAGTATGAAGCCCTAATCATAGGTCTAAGGATAGTGGTTCAATGGTAGATTCAAGAAATGAAAGTCTATGGAGACTCACAGTTGGTTATCAACCAAATCAACATTGACTGTCAAACAAGGATGATAAGCTCACTCCTTACAAAAAGATGGTGGAAAATCTCAAGGACCTTTTTATAAACAAAACTTTTGAGTAGATTCCTCACATAAATAATAGAGAAGCAAATGCCATGGCAACAATTGGATCACTATTGGACATGCTGAACAATGTCCTCCAATGTGAATTCTTGGTAGAACAACTTTTGCTACCAACTTTTGAGATCCCTAAATCAAAATTTGTGTGTGTCATTGTTGGTCTTGGATCCTCATGGTACCATGACATCTTTACCTACCTAAGCAGAGGAACCCTCCCATCCAATATCACCTCAAACCTTAAAAAAACCTTTGTTAAAAGGGTATCCCAATTTGTGATCTTAGGCGACATCCTTTACCGCCAAAGCATCGAGGGGAAATTTCTATGATGTATTAATCAAGAGGAAGCCTTGACCGTTTTAATAGAAGTGCACAATGGCATATGTGGGTCCCATTCTAGTGGTATGACCTTAGCTAATAAACTGTTGAGGATGGGGTAGTATTGGCCAACCATGGAAATGAAAGCTCGTCAGTATATGCAGAAGTGTGTCCAATGTCAACAACATGGAGATCTAATTCATGCTCTCACTCGAGAGTTGCAACCCATGATCACACCCTAGCCTTTTTCGTAGTGGGCACTTGAACTCATAGGAAAAATCACTCCCACCTCATCCAATGGCCACAAGTTTATCATAACGGCCACTAAGTAATTTACTAAGTGGGTTGAAGCCATTCCTATGACCTACATAGTGAGGAAGAAAATTTCCAAATTTATGTTGAATTATCTAATCTGCTATTATGGTGTTGCACAAAACCTTATCTTAGACAATGAACACCCTTCAAAAATGAGGATGTGAAGGAGCTCTGTCAAAGATTCAACATCCAACACTGATTCTCTTCCTGGTATTATCCCCAAGGAAACGACCAAGCTAAGGCTATGAACAAAACTATCCTAAAATCCTGAAGAAAATGGTCAATGAAGCTAGCTGTGACTAGCATCTACAACTAAATATCTCTCTCTGGGCCTATCGAACCAGTATTTGCATGCCTACAGGTGCAACCCCATTCTCCTTGATCTATGGATCATAAGCCATATTGCTTATTGAGGTTGAGCTCCCATCATTGTGAATGTCATTATAGAACCTGATCACAAATGAAGAGTACAAAGTATCTCGGCTGAAAAAATTAGAATTCCTAGATGAGCGTCATCTTGATGCTCTCAATCACTTGCAAGTATATCAAAACCGACTAAAATGGATCTATAAAAAGAGGATCAAATGTCGGTCTTTCCGGGTAGGGGATCTTGTCCTAAGAAAAACTCAGAAGAACCTTCCAGATCAAGACAACAAAGGGAAGTTTGAGCCTAACTGGTTGGGTTATTTTGTCATCACAACAACCTACGGATCAGGAGCGTACCAATTGTTAATGCCTGAAGGTGAATCCTTGTAGGAACCCACCAACAACTTGCATCTTAAAAAATTTTATGCCTAGTCTTGAAGGGTGTAAATCTAAAAAATACAAAAAAATCAAAAAATGATCAAAATCCAAAAAAATGAGAAAAAGGATTGAAAAAGAAAAGGAAAAAAAATCGTCATCTAGTGAAAACCACTTCGGTGGCGCTTTGGGAAAGTACCTTGGTGAAAACTTACCAAACAAGTACCTTGTGTAAATAAAGGAACTCCATCTATTTTTTGGCTCTTTTGTCCTATCATTCTTTGCATCACCATCCATCCATCACATCATTCATCCTCTTCATTCCACCATCTGTTTGCATCCCTATCATAGCTTGATATTGTGAAGTATCACACTCACTTTTAGTACTACTTGTCATATTCCAAAGGTTAGTTTGTCCTACATGTATCGAAGTAGTCTACCATGTCACTGTATAGGATTGAATTTGCATCCCTTATGCAAATTCCCCTTTTTCCTTATCCACTTTAGAAAACCAAGTTCAGAAGCTTAATTACACCTAAGCTTGTTGCTTTCTTTCCACTTGGCACCTGTTTTGAGCATTAGTGGGGAAATTTATGTCGGGGACACCCGCGCGGTGCACTTACATCCCTGGCAGATTCATACCGTTGAACTTGCAGTTACACTTCCCATTGGTGGTCGACTTGTAATTCCCTCTTCAGCCAACCTACCCAAATATGGCCATTTTCTTCATCTACTCTTCAAATTCTCTCCTTCTACATGCATTTCAACTTCTTCCAAGCATTCAGTTTAGCTTCTTCACACTTTTACACTCACTTCTTACATTCACAAGCATCCAAGCAACACTTTCTACTCCATTACAACAACTTCACTCCATCTCTTTTGTAGAGCAAGTTTGGGACCACACCATTGCAGCAAAGGCTCGAGTACTCTAATTCTCTCCTCCAGTAGCCTTGAGTGCTTTTGGTGGAGGTGGTAAGCTTCCCATTCCTTTCCTCTATTAGTTGGTTGAGTAAGCATATTACTATTTTGTAGCGTTTTAGTGTTCTTCATTATATTACTTTCGTTATCATACTCACTTTCTTGGCTTTCCATGGAGGTGGAAACACCTAAATGAGGGTATGACTGAGGCAGACCACTATATAGCCACCCAACATTTTTCATCCTCTTTATGTGTAGGTGAACGTGCTTTTGGGGAGCTAGCTAGTGAACAAATTTCTTTGTGAGATCATCCTTGCCACCCTAACTCTTTCATTTTTACTTTATCATATTAGATAGTATTTTTTTTACTTAATAACATTATTTTGGCCCTTTAGTAGTAGTTGGTTGGGCCATTAGCTTATTTTCCTAGGTTCAACCTTGTCTCTTTAGTTGTCTGGCCATATAGATGCCAACACACTTGAGAGACACCAGCGCGTCGTGTTGTTGTCCTAGGACCATGCTTCTGTCCTCGAATAGAGAGCTTCCTAAGGCGTAGTGTTGAACCCAAAAACTGGTTCGCCTAGCCCCGTCCTATATTTCATGCATGTAGGGTGATTGAGGGACTTTATAGTCCTCATCATCCTCATCCTGCATTCCCCAAACATCCCGTTAAGCTGAGGTAATTTAGGGAAACCTTTTGCTCTTGGCCCTCCATGACCTAGGGCCTTGAACATGGTTGGTCCCCCTCTCTTACTTGTTTGGTGAACCTGGCATGAACCATTTTCATTTTGTTTTGCGATATTGAGAGTTCCTTTCCTCATACTCTAGGAGTGTTGTGAGGTTGTTGCCTTACAAGCCAACCTGCGACCCCTAGTTGGTGTAGTTGGAAGGTTTTGAAGGTGTTGCATAATGAAACCTTAATTGGGTCATCATCTTATCTTTTGACCTTTAGGAACTCTATGAAATTATCATCTAGTGTGTGTAATGGCCTCCTTCCTACTTCAACCTATCCCCTATGTGCATCCTATGGATAGTGGTATTGGTATAACCTCTACTTCATAGGACCTGTTGATGGGTTTTAATAGGGAACCATCTCCTCTCTACATCCCTGCGCGGATCAACAAAAACATTGTATCATGTGTTCTCATTGATCCGACGTCACAAGTAAACATCATAATTGAGGAGATCACGTTGATTAACTTCTTAAAGGGTATGATGCACTTGTGAGTACCATCCACATGCATGACGGGCTTTTTGTGCCCCCTTTGGGTAGTATTGTCCTATCGGTCTTGGTTGGACCTAAGTCTGTGAAACTCCTAGTTGACATTATCCTTGGGTTTGAGATTTTTAGGGTGAAATTAGGTATCCCTTGCTTGATAGCTATGAACTTGGTACCCTTGATCATGCATAAATGTTTAAAATCTATCCATAGGGGTTTCATGCATGCAATTCATGACACCGGTTATAAACCGTCAGTTGCTCATGGTAGCTACTCCTTGGACTACTCTTGGCCTACACCCATTGGTCCTCTTTTTCCTAGGTTGAACCTTCTACACTGAACATGTCAGAACTATAAGAAAGGAAACCTAAGGCTAAAAGTGAGATAGCCCTCGTCGCCTTATGTTGTTTCACATAGGGCTTGCTTAAAAGCTGACAACGATGCCACTAAGGCATGTTGGAGGGAAGAAGAGAAGTGGTCTCAAGACCCTCCTTCTTCCTCTTCCACTGGTTATATGACACTTATTCTTGCTCTATTGTGGTACCATGAGATTGTGCTCCACACTTGCTGGAGAATCTTGTGGTGCCCGCTTGGCGAAATCCCAAGCATCTTGCATTCAAACTTCTTGTTCTGCTGATGGAACCTAGAACCGTTTAGTATAATGGGAAGATGCTCCCCTGTGGAGAGTCCTCATTGTCTCAACCTCTGAGGCATCCTACCGTTCCTACCTCTAAAGCAATGAATGAGAAGAGGTCTGTTGTTGAGGCTCTTGAGCTAAATACCCCCACTACTCCTTAACCTGTTTCTCCTATTCCTATTCAAGAATGCATTCCTCTGTCAGAGATGGTCGTAGTGGACATTCCCATGGTTGAGTAAAAGCCTTTTGTTCCTTCGCAGCCTCTAGAATCTAACTCAAAGAGTCGTAAAAACTGCCTTGCGTGCAAGTGCAAGCACTGGCAGAAAGCTCTCTTAGCTGAGTAGGTCACCTTGCAAAGGAAGGGGGAAGAGATGATCACCCCTATTTCAGGGCCTCTTGCAATGTCTTCCTCTCCCCTTCCTTCTGCTTCCCTTCAATCTGGTCCCACATTGCTTTTGGCTTTCATTGCAAGTACGAATGTGCCTAACCCCAAGGGGGTATAGGTGTTCATTGCTCCTTCAGTGGAGCCACCTTTGTTGATGTACATTCTAGATATCTAGCCTTTCCTAAAGCCCATGGATATGATCAATACCTTAGTTTTATCTGTTGTGATTCTTTCCTCCTCTTCCTCTGCACCTCTAGCCTTGTCTATGGGGAGTTCATATCCTCTGATGAAGCAAAAGGTGGAGTGTGGTCCTTCTAGCAATGAATGACATAAGAGGAGCCCGCCTTCTTCACAAGGTGGTCCTGTGCTAACTTTTTTGGTCTTAGTGATGGAACCAGTCTTGGCTTCCCTTGAGTTCGTCACCACTCCTGAGTCATTTAGTGAGCCTAGTGGTGAATCTCAGGTGCAACATGCCCCATCAACTAAAGTTAAACACAACACTCTTATAGGGTGCATGTTTAACTCTATGGATGAAGTTCTAGCCTTGTTAGAAATATTCACGAAATCACTGACCCTAGTGCCACAAGAGCTCTATGAAGAAGACCTTGTGGTGGCTTCTTCCTTCTCCCTTTTTATGGGAGGGCTGGATGCTAGTCCTCTTAACATCCCACCACTATAGGATCATCCTCTTTCCCCCTATGATGACCTAGAGTGGGAAGTGGATGACCTCTTGGTCGATCAGTGTTAGGAGGAGGTCCCTTCTTGATCCTGTATGTGTGTGTGTGTTGTGATGTGTTCCCTCATGATTATGCTATGTGTGCCAGGATGGCCCTTGTCACCCTTGTAAGTGCTTGGATACAGGCATGGTTTTTGTGTCATAAACCTTCTTCTATTTGTATCATCATTCTTCCATGTTTTTGCTTGATTTTTGATAATTTGGGAATGATGCAAATCATTGGGGGCATTTAGGCTTCCCTTCCATGTTGACCCAATTTTTTATTTTTACATTGGTTTCTCGTGCATTCTTCACATTATTTGATATAGTAGGGGGTTGATGATAGTTCATTTATATACTATATATATTTATGAGTAGTTTTGACCCTAAAATATCAGGCTACCCCTATGTCCTTTGTTTTTCTCTTTTTCTTTCTCTTTATATTTCTCTCTTCTTGGCTTGAGTTGTCCCTTTCATGTGTGACAATGCCTTTCTTTAACATTTCAATTTTCAAAAAGTGCATTCATTTCCAACGAATCTTTTCTCAAAAATATTCACAAAATATTTCTTTAGAATCACATTCTGAACTTAGAACCCTAATGGAACATGCTTCCTTCATCATGGGTTCATAAAGAAAGGACTCGAAAACCTTCTTCTAAAATGGGAACAACTTTGACCTTCCCCTCATGTGGAAGCATGTTCTTCCTTTCAAATTCCTTGATGAAGTGAACATCTTTCAAAAGGATCCCTTGATGATGGATAGATTCAGGAAAGAAAGCCTCTACTTTCAAATTGAGCGTCCCTTGAGTGGACCCCTTCTTCATGACGAGTTCCCTAGGGACCCCTTTGAAATTCTTCCAAATTGTCGATGGTTCGCATGACTGTCCACTTACTTGCCTACATGGCCGTTTTCTGACTCTATAGAGTTTTCTCTCTTAGGTTTCCTCTGTGCGAGAGATCTTGAGGGTGGCTCGCCTATAGGTATGTAGGGCACTTTCTGGGGTTTCCTCCATGTGAGAGATCTTGGGGATCATCTTCCCTACAAGTCTGCAAGTTTGTAGGGTGCTTTCCTAGGTATTCTTCATGTGAGAGATCTTGGAGAATACCTTCCCTATAGGTCTTCGGGTCTATAGGGGACTTTCCTGGCTTCCTCCATGTGAGAGATCTTGGGGGATGCTTCCCAAGTATCCTCCATGTGAGATTTTTTGGGGGACACCTTCCTTCCAGGTCTGTGGGCTTGTAAGGTGCTTACTTCATGGGGCTTCCTTCATGTGAGGTATCTTGGGAGTTACCTCCTTGTAGGTCCACGAACCTGTAAGATGATTTATTTCTTCAACTTCATAGTTCTGAGAAGCTACGAAGTCCTTCACTTGTCCTACACCTTCAAGTTTGATAGATCATGGTTTGCTTCCTTGACGGTTCAAGTATACATTTCTAACCCTACTCTTCTTTAATCTACTTTAGCAAAGCACTCATCAATACTTGTGCTCGCTAAAGTGGGGGAAAATTTTATAAGAGTGAATTTGCACCCCTTATGCAAATTCCCCCTTTTTCCTTCTCCACTTTAGAAAACCAAGTTCAGAGGCTTAATTACACCTAAGCCTGTTGCTTTCTTTCCACTTGGTGCCTATTTTGAGCATCGGTGGGGGAATTTATGTTGGGGACACCCCCATGGTGTGTAGACATCCATGCGGCGCACTTACATCCTTGGAAGATTCCTGCAGTTGAACCTACAGAGGAGTTATACTTCCCATTGGCGGTCGACTTGTAACACCCTCTTCGTCTGACCAACCCGAATATGGCTATTTTATTCATCTCCTCTTCAAATTCTCTCCTTCTACATGCATTTCAACTTCTTCCAAGCATTCAGTTCAACTTCTTCACACTCTTTCACTCATTTCTTGCATTCACAAGCATCCAAGCAACACTTTGCACTACATTGCAGCAAAAACTTCACTCCATCACTTCAGTAGAGTAGGTTTGGGACACACCATTGTAGTAGAGGCCCAAGTACTCTCATTCTCTCTTCCATCAGCCTTGAGTTCTTTTGGTGGAGGTGGTAAGCTTCCCATTCCTCTCCTTTATTACTTGGTTGAGTAAGCACATTTATTGTTTTGTAGTGTTTTAGTGTTCTTCATTATATTAGTTTCTTTATCATACTCACTTTGTCAGTTGTCCGTGGAAGTGGAAAGACCTAAACGAGGGTCTGACTGAGGTAGGCCCCTATACAACCACACAACATTTTTCCTCCTCTTTGTGTGTAGCTGAACGCGCAGTTGGGGAGCTAGCTGGTGAACAAATTTATTTGTGTGATCATCCTTGCCACCCTAACTCTTTCATTTTTACTTTATCATATTAGAGAGTAATTTTTTTACTTAATTACATTATTTTGGCCCTTTAGTAGTAGTTAGCTAGGCTGTTAGCTTATTTTCCTAGGTTCAACCTTGTCTCTTTAGTTGTTTGGTCATACAAACGCTAGCACACTTGAGAGATGCCAACATGTTGTGTTGTCATCCTAGGATTGCACTTTCGTCCTCGAGTAGAGAGCTTCTTGAGGTGTAGTGTTGAACCCAAAAACTAGATCACCTAACCTCATCTTGTATTTCAAATTTGAAGGGTGATTGAGGGACTTTCTATTTCTCATCATTCTCATCCTACATTCCCCAAACATCCCATTAAGCTGAGGTAAGTTAGGGCAGCCTTCCGCTCTTGGCCCTCTGTGACTTGGGGCATTGAACATGGTTAGTCCCCCTCTCTTATAGTCACACTGGGGGAAATTCATTATGGATCATATCAGGTTCTTGTATATCTTATGGTCATCAGAAAATACCAAAAAACATTCATAAAATATTATAAAAAATATCAAAAAAATTTGTAAAATGTTCATCAAAAAATCCAAAAACATTTGAAAAATCCTAAATAGCTAAAATTCAAAAACATTCACAAAATTGTAAAGGAAAAATCCTAAACATCCAAATCTCATCAAAACCCTAAAAAATTCAAAACATCAAAAAATCCAAAAATCATACCCTAGTCGAACTATGTTGTCTTTGAGCTTGAACGTAGGCAAGGCCATCATTAATGTGTCCCCAAGATACCCTAGGTCAGTCCTTTGGGAGTCCATCATAATAAACTAACATATTTCGTTGTCAATAAGTTGAGTCAGTCGAACTACATGGTCTCTGTGTGTATAACGTAGGCAAAGCTTATCTTTGATCATCCCCCAAGACCCCTAGGATAAGTCTTTAGGTTAGGTTCTTGGTCAAAACTTAGAAAATCTCAAAACATCCAGAAAACTTAGAAAATCCCAAAACATCTAGATAACTCAAAAAACACAAAAACATTCAAATATCAAAAAATCCCTGGACATTTGTAAAACTCATAAAACCCCTAAACATTTGAAGAAATAGAAAACCCCTAATCATTTAAAAATCAAAAACACAAAAAACATAGAAAACATTCAAAAAGGCCTAAAAAGCTTCAAATGTCCTTAGGAAAAAAACCTAAACAACCTCAAATAATCAAAAACCAAAACATTCATATAAACTTTCAAAAAGACCAAAAACAAGCTCAAAACATTTCCAAAATACCAAAAACATTGAAATATTCCAAAAAAATCCAAAATCATCCATCCCATCTCGCTTTCACCCATAATAAATCAATCATCACCTTCAACCTTTGGTGAAACAAATAGAAAACAAGTAGAGCAAGTCATAAAGTGTGAACCTAATTGTCAAAATCTAAAGTCTAGATCATAGGTAAATGCGTCAGTGGAGTTTATATCAACGAATTATCATAAAGCTCATCATCATTCTTATATTAAACAACCATGTAATAAACATGCCCTAGGATGTATCCTTCCTACAATGGACATCAGTATCAGACATCACATTAGCTAAATTAAATAGGCAATTGATATAGATAACACTGACTATTTTTCTTTAATCTTTTTTTATGATTTATCTTAATGACCCATTCTGAGGACCTGTCGATGATGTCTACCTAAAATTATTTAGAGAGAAAGGAATGGGGCATCGATCATTATCTTTCATTTGTTGTGCTTGTGGGTATTCTTGTAAAATAATCTTGGCACATACTTGCTTAGTTGTGTGTAGGAAGGTTGTTTGGAGTACATTGTTGACTATTGCTTATGCTTTGGTTTGATGAATTCTAAGCTTCTAACTTTCATTCCATCGAGGTCTCTGTATGTCAAGATGTGAACAAGAACGTTCCTATTTGTTTGCAGATTCAAAGTCCACTACACTAGATACACCATCTTTGTTATTAATACCTTGATGCATCGTGTCTATGTGTTATATCAAACAATAAGGAACAATGGAAAATACCAATCCCAAAAAATGAGCACATCATCATCTTCCATTTATCATCATCATCTTGCATTTTTCATCACCATCTCTAATAATGTCTCGATGGATTATAGACTTGTTGGATAGGTTAACAGTCAATCATTCTTGTTTCTTCTATCCTCTCTCCACACTAGCCTAGTATCATGATAGTCAACAAAAGCATCATCAAATGCATCCATCCTGCATCCACAAATCATTAGCATACATGCATCTCATAATCATTGCATATCATAAAACATACATCCTACATCATCATTTAAGTTGTGGTGAATAATATAGATTTTTTATTCTAAGCATCTTAAATCGTTGCATCATATATCATAAACATGTATCACATATTATAAGTGTATATCACATTAACCATTCATGCACCCATATGAATACATAATCATTTCATAAGATTGCATAGAAAATACATAAACAAAAATGTATCCATATCATTTGTATATCATGAAAATATAATAAAAAACAATATAACATTGCATCCATCTCATTACATCTCATGTATCATCACATATCGTATAAGCATAAGTAAAGTGCATCCATACATAATAAATATAAGAATCTCATATCATAAGCATAAAATAAGGTGAACACATCACATCATATTGAATCCATATCATATATATCAAAAAATGAATTTCATGCTACAAAATCAGGATTTGTGTATGTATATCAATCATAAATACAATATCCATGAGGATATCAAAAAGAAGCCCATGAATGTATATTTTTGTGAAAGAATGGGGCAACAAAAACCAAAAAGTGACTATAAAAAATTGAGCTAGCCCTGATGGCTACTCCCCTCTTCGGCCTACCTCTCTGGTTGATCCTCGGCCCTGGGCTATGCATCGCTCCCATGCCCAAATGTGAATCAAGGTCACCCCTGCACCAATGGCTCAACCATCACAATAGACAAAGTCATGCATGTCATGATATAATGAGGCCAACATCACTGGACCCTAGCAAATAGAGTCCTCTTATGGAGCATCTTGTGCCATGCTAAGCCCCATCCTAGGCTATACCCTCTGCTCCATCGGTCAGGAGCAACCAAACCTAAAATAATTGCTACAATGATCAATCGAAATGTGGGCATGCAACCTCTATATGACTCGAGGTCAATTTGAGAAGTAACAAGAACAATGGTATCCATATCCATCACCTCGTGATAGGAATCAACATCAAAAATCACTCGCTTTCCATTTATCAAAAAACACAAAATATGCCATAAGTCCTCCAAAGTCACCATTGCCTTGCTAGTGGGAAGATGAAAATAAGAAGTCTCATTGTGTCATCTCTTGCATAGAGTAGTCATCATAGCTAAATGAGTCTGGACGATGGGCGCATACACAACGTACCATAACTTGATCTCTCCCAGGTGCTCCTGGTGTAATTTGGATAAACCATCTAGTCTCTCCAAAATTGTGGGCCTGTGTTCATGCGACATCAGTGGTGGAATGACCTCTTGCACCCACGAAGTGCATGACATCAAAAATTAAAAAAAATTTGACTCGGTTTTAAATTTTCAGCTCAAAAATCACAATAGCGTCACTTTATTTCAAATTCCAAATCGTGACTCCTAAAGGCATTTCAAATTGCAAATCACCAAACATGTCACTAAAAACATATGCGTCACAATTTAAACTTTGGAAACCCTAACCCTAATTTTCAAATTAGGAATTGCATTGCTATATACATGTGCATCGCAATTTAAAATTGGAAACCCTAATTTTAAATCATGAACTGTGTCGCTAGCAAATATGCGTTGCTATAAATCGTTTTAGCGTCCCCAATTCTCAAATGGGCATCACTATATAGTGATGTCGTCAAAGTTTAAATTTCAACATGAAATAAATGCATCAAAAAGTCAAATTTCAAATCGAGTTTTGAGTTACATACTAGTGGTCCTGAGCCTGGAATCTGTTGGTACTCTCACACTCGGTCGAAAATGTGTTGGGGGAGCTCTCATCACACCATTTCATCAGAGGGTTAGAGCTCAAATCACAAGAATTCCTTAAGGTGTGAATGCACAAATGAATTGAAAAATGACCCTTCTTGACTTATTTATACTAGAAAGTTAGGGTTTTTTGCCCTAATTTAACCTTGAAGCTAGGGTTTATCATCATTTTCACCAAAATTTCTAAACTAGAGCTTATTTTGCATCTTTTTTTGCATTTTTGGCATAATTCGTGCATCCCTAAGCTTTTCTCGACCCTCGAGGCACATTTTCACCTTTATTGAAAAATCAACCCAAAATTCAAAATTTTTGCCCAATTTCTTGAGGGGGTAGGGAATTCACTTTATCCTTCTATTGGGGCATCTAAAAAAATCATTTATTTATTTATTTAAGCAATAGTTTTAACTCGAAGAGCATCGGTCTTTGAACCAAAGCAACATGTACCTTGCTTCAAATAGGGGTAAAATGTAGACACTGAAAAATGTCCTAAATGATATCATACACTTGAATCAAGTTTACTAACATCATTTCCTCTT
Source organism: Sequoia sempervirens (assembly GCA_007258455.2). Taxonomy (NCBI): domain Eukaryota; kingdom Viridiplantae; phylum Streptophyta; class Pinopsida; order Cupressales; family Cupressaceae; genus Sequoia; species Sequoia sempervirens. The sequence continues at coordinate 43,908 of VDFB02262864.1, forward strand.
TTAACCCATCCTCTTTTCGCTTAATTAATTGAATTAGTCCAACTAATTAGTTAATTGCATCATTTTCGTCTATTAACCTAACACATCAAATTGGGTTAATTTCCCCCTTTTCATGCTAACATTTCATCTCATTAAATTAAATAAATCAATGTATTTAATTTAATTCCCTAAGTCAACTTATTTAATTAAATAATCCTAAGTTATTTAATTAAATATCATCTCACCTTTCCGCATTTCATTAAATCATTTAATTTAATGAATATCACTTTATTCCTCCAAATCCCCTAGTTGAGTAATTAAACCTTGTTTAATTAACAATTAATCTAATTTTCCTCCAAAAGGGGAATATTCCCATGGAATATTCCCTCCCCTTTTGCACAATTAAACTTTGTTTTAATTAGCAAAATATCTATTTCCTCACCCATGAATATTCCAAAGAATATTATTTCTCCTCCAATCATTTGAAAAAGGGATATTCTCACTTGGCTTCTTGAACAAGCTAAACTTATGACCTCTTGAGCAAGTCACCTGGTGACCTGTGTGTGCAGGTCAAAAGTGTGTTTGTTTGGAACAAATGGGAACCCTTGATTAAATTATTATCTTGCATTCTCACCCGTTGATGAGAATCAATGATCCATGCCTCCTATTTCCCCCATCCTTGACCGTTGATTCATCTTTTTGATCTCAACCCTTCATTTCTCATTTGCTCGCCTATAAATAGAACACTATTTGGAGACAAATGGATCAATCTTACAATTGCAAACTTATCGTGTTGAATTCACTCATACTAACACTCATACTTTACTCACTTTTAGCATATTTTAGTTCATTTTTAGGTGCATATTAGTTTTAAGCTTCCATTAATGGCTTCCATGCATCCATCTTAGCTTGTTTATAAATTAGGGTTTGAATCTCTTAGCTTAAATATCACTTAGATTAGCTTATAAATTGTATATTTAGATTAATTTTAGTAGAAAATCATGTTAATTTAGCTTGTATCATGTTCAATTTAGCATAAATCATGTTTTCATCCATCTATCATAATGGTTTCATCGGTTCTCTTCAATAGAATCAATTGAAATAGGCTCATTGATTACAATATTGGGAAAGGGTCATCATTTCACATCAAAAAAACACCAATTCCAAAATAGGATAAGTTTGAAATGGGGTAAAATAGACATTTCAATATTTTATATTTTGAATGCTTCATTTCAATAAATGTTTAGTTTATCTTTGAATTTGAATGATCTTGTTTGAGATTAAGGTTTAGTGGCTAAATTATGCTTCGATTCATCATGGATCAAGTGTAATCGACCACACTAATAATCCTCTATCACAAGTAGTCATGGAGATGTTGAGAGGCATCACAACTAGGTTGGATGCAATAGAAATAGAAAAAAAGGAGAGGAATTCCAATGGTAGACATTAGTGATGATGAAGATGAAGTTGTAGCACCCAAAATTGACTTGGAAGATGATGGAAAAAATGTGGCAGAGAGTAGATTCTTCAAAGAAATGGAAAAAAATAGTAGCAAACCTCAATTGAATCCTCCAAATTAAAATAGAAATTTGAATTATCTAGAAGAAGTGATAGGTTGGGTATCAGAGATGAAGAAGTATTTCAACTATAAGTCAATTAAAGACCTAAAAAGAGTAAAGTTTGTGTGCAAAAAATTGAAGGGGCATGCATCTTTACAATGAGATCATGAGAAAATTGAAAGGAAACATGGAGGTAAGGAAAAAATAAACTCTTGGGATAGAATGGTGACAAAGTTGAAGTCAAAATTCTCGTCCACAGATTGCCCAATCAGTTTATTCAAAAAGTTACAAAACTTGAAGCAAAGGGAGAAGAACAAGCAAGAATACACCGAATGATTCTACAAATTAAATATCTAGGTAGGGAATGTGTAATATGATGTGGAGAAAGTGTCAAGATAAGTGAATGATATGCAAACATATGGAAAATTTATAACATGATATATAAAGATAAGTGTAACAAGAACGATATGCAAACATTATAATTATGTCACATAAGGAACATAGAGACATCTTAAAACTATGTAACACAAGAATAAAACAAGGAATAGTAAAAAATCAAGGTGTTAAATGTAGAGAAACATATGAGGAAATAAATTCAAATAAGGTATGTATGAAAGAATAGGATCTAAAATTAGAAGAATCAAAAGGAAAGATGCCCCCAAGTGGGGTAGAAAAGCATAAATCCTAATGTAGAAGGTGAAATGAAAATAGGACATGCATAATGAATATGGAATAAATAAAAAGGTCAAGGAAAAGAAAAGAAAATGATAATGTAAGTACATAATAAGTAAAACTTAAGAATAATCAATGTCTCTATTGGATTATTACATCTTTAGTTTAAAGAATAATAATAAAATAAATTAACACATAGATGTTAATTTATAAATAAATAAATGTGAGTTAATGATTAGTTTTTGAATAGATTAGTTGGGTTAGCATGGGAAATGAAAAGCTTTAAAAATTCAATTATGTTGCGATGTAAAACATCACATTGAATTAAATCAAATAATATTATTTTGTTATTTTTATTTCCAATTATGATTTGATCTACAAAATTATTTTTGTACTCTACCATTTTTCAATATGATATCAAAGCAATAATTTAATCTTGTGCCTGTAATTCAAAATTCAAGATTTGTGATGATGGAGGGAATTAATATTTGGGAAAGGTATTTAAAAGAAAGCATCCTTAAATCAATGACACAATCTTAGCAAACTTAGACAATATATGTGATATTTTTTGCTTGCATGGGTAGTGACTAGGATGCCAATTTTTTGAGATACAAAAGCTGATTTGTGTGTAGGGATATGATGAGTTTGAAGGTTTTGAAATCCCAACATGGAATTGATAATTAAGGCATTGGATATAATTTTCACTGTCTAATGTTTGATGCCAAAGAGAGAATCATGCCTTCTATCTTGAAATCTGCGAGGATAATGCTCCAACCATGGTATATAACACAAAATATTTTGAATGAATTATATATCACCATCTTTCTCCACTAACATCTTATAAGAAGATTAATTGAATGTAGAAGACATTTCAGATTTGTAGAGGTGTTGAAGTAAGTATAAATTGTAGTTAGTTGTTATTTTAATTTTTGCAAACCCAATGAAAGGTGAAAAAATTTGGTCAAAGAAGGTGTTTCATATTCAAATGATGAAATAATACATTTTTTTTTGCATGTGGAAGCATTATTTAGAAGGTGGTTGTGCATTTGTCTCTCTAGTTTGGTGAAACCTAAATTCTCATCAAGAAGTTTATTTAGGTTATTTTGATAGATATAGTATAGTGAGCTTTTGGTTTCAAGATTTTTTTAAGATGGCACTAATTTTTTTTTGAAGATTGATAGATTTTCTTGAAATTTCAATATTCAAACATTTTGGAGTCATATAGAGTTGATTTTTGTAACATTGGAGATATTTTGGTTTTCTATTGATAAACAAGGACATTGTAATCAAGTGCAATATAAGTGGAATTTGATACTCAATTTTCTTTAAACATAGCTACATATAATGTTTATACTCTTTTCATCTTTGTATACCTAAGAGGACCTTCAAACTTTTTAATGCTACATCCAACAGTTAAAGAGTAACAATATCAAATTGGAGGTTGGAGGCAATGGAGGATGTACTGGAAATTTCAAGAATGATGGAGTAATAAATTAAATAATTAACAAATACAAATAACAAAATTTAATGAAAAAAATGAATTACATAGGCAAAAAAAATTTTAACATGGTTCACCCAATGTGGGCTACATCCACAAACAACAATCCAAACTGATTAATTCCTAGAAAATAATACAAGTTATAGTAATTCATTAACTCGCAACACAATCTACTATTACGTGTAACTTCAATATCTTTATTCTACACTCTACACACTCCACATTGTTGCATGCTCATAAAAATTCAACCATGAACTTCAAACTTCTATCATATTTCTTGGTGTGTGCACTTCATGCCCCCACAAATATTAGCTTTCTAAATTTGGAATTTGTAGCAATAAACCATCAAGTTCAGAAAATTACCAAACTAATTTTCAATCAAAATTATACATGAATTTCTTTATATTGTTAATTATCTTGGGGGGAAACTGTGACTGTCGAAGTGGCTAAAACTTAACATCAGAGTATTATTAGGCTCCACAAACTAACAATATGGAGGACTTTTACCATCTTGAGCTAATTTCTTGCTCAAAGATGATACATTGTATGAGAAGTGCCATTTCATATTTGCACCCCTTCATGGAGTAAGGGAGGCTTGGCATCTTGGTAGAGCTTATGGAAGCAATCAAAGTATTCAAATTTGGTTGAGGTTCTTTAGTACAATAAAGGAGGGATTGTTTCCATAGCATTGGAGGGATATTGACACATTTAGAGGAGATGTGGAATCTCGAAAGAAAGTTGTTCTCTCATGTGCAACACTAGAGGAGATATTTTGACATGCTCAGAGGACATGTGGACTTTTGGAGGAAATTTTTTCTCTTATTGTGCAAGGAGGATGGAAACACTTTATGTTCTCTCATGTTGTACAAATGTAAATTGTAGGTTTTATAGTTAGGAGATCCACTACTGGAGTTAGTTTGGTGTTTCTTGGGTGAGAATGGGTGGAAGTGATCCATCAAAGTTTCCAAAAGGGTTGTCTTGTTCAACTCTTGTAATGTTTCATCCTTTATTTGAGTTTATGTAATAAGGGGGAATGTCGGGCTATTACTGAAACATAGAAAAATAGGTTAGGACATCAAAATAGGGGTATGATGGAACTATCTTCCTCTATTTCATTAGGAAATGAGTTCCCCACCTCAAATTGACTAACAAACCTTAGGTGAATCAATTTAAGGTGAGAATCTTCATATTTCCTTATGATTGAAGGAGGGGGTCAAGGTTAAACAACACTTTGGTGAGAAAAACTAAAAATAGTAAACTAACACCAAAATGCAATTTAAAACTTGAAACAACAAGAATAAACTCAATACTGACATAACCTATTATCAAATTGCAAATTAGAGAAGGGTAGACCTGAGTGTACCTTTCACCAAAAGTTAGTTTTTGAAGCTAATCTGGGACTCATTCGCCTAGGGGTGAATGAGTCCTTTGTTAAGGTTTTTCTACAACTTTTGGGAGCCTCTAGTTCTATCTCTGCACTTCTAGATTCTTTGGGTTTCAGTGTCAAAAAGTCAAAAATAAATTTTGTAGGTGAGCTTTTGTGAGATGACAACTTTTGTAACTTTGACAACTTCTTCAATTTTTCTCTTCAAGAGATCTTCAAGCTTTCTTCCACCTAGATTTGCAAACACAACATGAAAGGGAAAAATTGTTTGTTTTTGGTGAATGGGGGTTTTCTTTGGTCAAACCCCATTTTGGTAATAAAACCTTGAAATGAAATGAAACATGAAAGAGGGAATGAAGAATGAACAAAGAAATGTTACCACTCAACAAACCCTTGAATAAACCTTGGAATGTAAATTTGCAACTTGCATGAAATGACTTCAATGGATGTAGATCTTGAACCTTGAATCTTGCTTGAAATAATGGCTTTGAATGCTTGAATGTATCATGAAACCTACATTACCATATTAGCTCCAAAAATATGCATGATGCAAGAAGACTTTGATATGAAAATTGGATCTTGAATGCTACAATAAAAATCTGATAAATCTTCTCTTAAATACCTTGAATTGATCTTGAAATCTCGTGAACTTGCTAGGTTCTTGAATTGCTTTTTCTAGGATTTGAAATGATCAAATAACCTTATATTTATAGGTATGTATCCTTAGTTTCCTGAAATTTAAATATCACAAGCCAACATCTGAATATACACTTAGAGATATTAAAATCCCACAAAAAACATAATTTAAATTTAGGTCCTAAGGTCAAGGGAGGGTCCTAGGTCCCTAAACCTATTACACACATTGCTCAATGAGAAGTGATATGTTAAGGAATTAATGAAGGTCGGGTTTCTTCTTCAAAAAATATAATAAATAGGCTTGGAAAATGAATTAAAGGGCCAATTGAGGTATAATTAAATCAATTAATTAAGGGAGCCCTAAATAAATATGAAAGTGTAAAGGGGTAGACTTTACAACACTAAAATAAGGCACAATTAAGTCCAAATTAACTAGGAGAGCCCAAACAAGTGTGAAAATGTAAAGGGATACATTTTTCTACACTACATTTAGTCCCCACTTTAGTGAGAGGATTACCTTGCATCAAACTTAGACTAAAGTATATATTCAAAACATATGTATGCAACAATGAAAAGATACTCAATCATACAACATCAAAGACTTAAAGAAGAGTAAAAATAAAAAGGGTAGATCAAGCCTCAACTGTCCAACACGATGTGGAACACGCCTCTACTATTTTCCCAAAAACATTCACAAGCAGAACATGATGTCCACTATGCAAAAAAAACACACATTCACACGAGCTAATGGAACCTCAGGCTATCCACTATGAGAGCCCCCAAAAAGGTGGCTAAGTGAGAAAGTCATTCTAGGTCTATAGGATCTCACTATACAATGAGAAAGTCATGTCAAGTCTACAGGCTCTCATCATACTAACCATACCAAAGCTATCCCTCCAATAACTTCAATAAGACACCAAAAAAATATAAACTTTGAGCTTCATAAGGTTAACAAGTTGTATTATGCTAAATACTTATGAACAAAATATAAAGAAAGTTTGTTCAAAGGGATTTTACTTAGTTCATGTAAGGTCTCCTCTTAGGGAACATCGTGTAGGTAATGTCTCCAAGAGAGGACAAGTCAAGGATAAAAGATTCGCAACTTAGGGAATGCAACGGGTAGCATCACCACTAAGAGGAAAGTAATATGCTAAGAAATATCACACTTTTAGAGGACATCAAACCTAATGACACCACCAAGAAAAAAATGCGTTGCAAGAAGAAAGAAAAATCACACAATAAAATATAAGGAATGTCAAATTTTTTAAAAATAATAATGCCAATGTATTCCCCCACTCAGAAATTGATAACACCATTGTTGTGAGCAATTTGCTTTAAAGTAGAAAATAATCAATGCTAAACAATAAAGAAGACATGAAAGATTATTTAGAAAGCCCTATGTCATCATATGTTTCCAAATGAAGCTATGTCATGAAAAAGAAAGAGGAAGGGGTTGCCCCCAAAATGAAATCCCAAACACATAAGGGACCTATGAATTCAAGGTCAGTATGTCTTTGCTACAATGTGATTATAGAGCTCAAAAATGTCATCATTCCCAAAATACTTGCAGAATAGGAAGAATAACACATAAAGAGCGAAAAACAAAGAAAAATATTTTGGGTCAACATGGAAGAGACCTAAATGTCTCGATGCCTTGTGTCATCCCCAAAAGCAAAACACAAGAGAAAGAAAGAAAAATGTTTGACATATAGAAGAATGTAGATACAAATAGAGGAATGCACATGAATAGATACATAAAATAGAACAATATGGGGGATCACATTACACACATGCAATCAAATTAAGAACATGAAAAAGAAAACAAAGACAAGACTAGTAAGGCACATGTGAGTCAACCTATAGTAGGTCGTCTGCATCCCAATCTTGTTTAGTATATGTGGAAGGTGGATAACTAGCCAAAGGGACAACATCAAGTTCCAAACTAGGACAAGGCTATCTAACCCCTTTCCCCCACTAAGTGCAAGAAAAGGATGAGCCGAGATGATTGATGAGAATGAGATCCTTACAAAGAAAATGATTTTCAATGAATGTCAAACATGAAATAGTGAGTATGTTATTATCCTACAACTATTACATGGCAAGGAGCAAAGTGTATGCTTTAAGGGACTATATCTATCATATCAAATTTATCAAGGGTCCTCCTTAAAGCATGACACTCATCAATGCTATGTCCAAGAACTCTATGATATTGACAATGAGACATGTTTGTGTTTTTATGTTTTAGATTTGGATTTTCTATTATGGGTGGGATTGTTAAGAGTCCTTTATTAAGAAGTATGTGTAAGTTTCTTTCAATGAGAGACATGGGATAAGTGAATTTTAGCTTCTTGAGTTTGTAAGGCCTTTGTTGTGTGCTTGTTGAAGGAGAATGACCTAAGGTGATCCTATCATCCTTGTGAGACATTACTCCATCATTATGAAGGAGGATATTTGTATCCTTAGAAGATGTCGAGGGATAAGTATTTTGATATCCTAGTCCTTTAGCACCTTCACTAGGAAGTTGCTATAAATTTTTGTGAACTTCATGCTCATTATTGATGTCACATCCTTGTTTAGTTAAGATCTTAAAGCCTTTTCCATAAGTCTCTTGTAGGTTGATGGGTGTTTCGGTCACTTTGTTAACATAAGATGGATAGGTATGCACTTAATTAGATGAACTAGGTTCATTCATTTTTGGAAGTTTAGGCTTGGTTTGTTACTCAATTTCAGGATGTAAAAGACCAAACATCTCAAGTGGTGGAATGGTAGGGGGTGTTGGTTGTTGCATGGAAGGGTAAAAGTATGCATTGCTTTCAATATTGTTAAGGCAACTGTTTATGAAATTGTATATGTTGTCATCATCTTCTCCAATGATGTCAACTTCACGAGGACATTCATTAGGAGTTGATTGAGCTTGATTAGGTTTCATTGCATTAGGATCATTTCCAAAAACACAAATTGAAACATCAACTAAAGATGTTAAAGACTTCCATAGATTACCAATGCACATGTCCATTATGAAAGGGTAAAGTAATTCTAAGATTTTTAGAATGATAACAAGATAAATTTTTGATTATGTTATGTAAAAACTTGAAAAATGATGTTTTGTAAATGCAATTTTGAATTCACAATGCACCAAATTTATCAAATGAAGCTTAATATGATCGATTTGAGATAAAAAAGATTCTGTAAACTATAGTAGCAAATTAAGAATAGAAAAGAAAAATATAGAAACAGAGATTTTAATGCCCAAAATTGTAGGAAAAAGCCGTAATCAGGAACTCATTCACCCAGGGGCGAATGGGTCCTAGTTGAGGGTTTTGAAAAATGAATTTACAATTTATGAGTTGATTTATATGGTTTTTAGATTCTGGACTGAGACTGGTGGCTACAATTTGAATTTTATGTAAATTGAAGTCTAAATGCAAATGCAAAATAATAATAAATGACAAACTAGGAGACCTAATTTGATGTGCAATTTTGATTCAATTTTTTAATGCAAATGAATGATGATGGAATAATATGTAAATGCTTTACAAAATGAATAGTTTTTTTTTTTTTTGTATTTTCCATATTTTAAAAGATGCCAAAAATGTAAATCCTAAAACCCTAAATGAGATGCAAACTAATGCAAGTTAAGAAACCCTAAATGAGGGTCAATTCAATGCAATTCAATGAAAATGAATGCAAAATCTAGATCTAGGGCTCAAATAGACTCCAAAATAAAAAAGAAACAATGCTCAAAAGTTGGGTTCACCAAAATGAAACAAGGGGAAAACAGGTTAGGGCATCAAAATAGGGGTACGATGGACATGTCTTCCTCTATTTCATTAGGAAATGAAATACCCACCTCAAATTGACTAACAATCCTTAGGTGAATCAATTTAAGGTGAGAATCTTTAGATTTACCTATGATCGAAGGAAGGGGGTGAAGGTTAAACAAAACTTTGGGGAGAAAAACTAAAAATAGTAACTAACACCAAAATACAATTTAACACTTGAAACAACAAGATTCAACTCAATACTGACAGAATCTACAATCAAATTGTAGATCAGAGAAGGGAAGATTTGAGTGTACCTTTCACCAAAAGTTAGCTTGTGAAGTTGATTTGGGACTCATTCGCCTAGGGCGAATGGGTCCTTTGTTAGGGTTTTTCTACAACTTTGGGAGCCTCTAGTCCTTGTTGGCTTCTTCTATAGCATTTTTCCTTGATGTCAAAACTACCCTAGGTTGGTGCCTTGACATTTCACAGTTTGGCATTTCATAGTTTGGTTAAATATTTTAGTACTTTGTGGATAGAGCTTTGGATACTTTTAGTCTTTTTTTATGGTTCTAATCATGTTGGATTCTTGTGCAGAGGTTATATATGTCACATGGGGTGATTCTATGTTGGATTTTTGTGTAGAGGATATATATGTCACATGAGGTGATTCTTTCTATAGGTGTTAATGGTTAAAGGTGATATCATGTTGTATTTTTTTGATATTTACATATTTACATATTGTTTTGACAATCAGATTGGTTCAGCGATATCGGTTGGCACTCACTTTGGCATGTTTTTTTTTTTTAGTCTCTACTTGGTTTTGTTGAGACACATACAGGTGATAGTTTTGTACAGTTCTTTACTCAAATTGAAGGTAATTTGGTTTGTGTCTACAAGTGATCATTGATCATAATCAACTTCATTTTACATGTAGATATTTTATAAATTTACATTGCTTTTGCGAGCTCTACTTCACTTAGGATTTACATGCTACACTTGGTGGTTCACATGTTTTTATCATTCTTGATACATGGCCAGATTATCATGTTACATATGTTTACTTGCTATACACAACTTCACAAGGGTTCTTGCATTATACATAAGGTGGAGTTTATTTTTTAAGATGTTTATATTGATACACAATATATGTATTGCGATTAGGTATCATTTCATTATTATATTACAATGTATCTCACATTGCATATTGACTACATCTATTTGTTTAGTCATCAGGCTTTATAAGGCCTCGAATTAAGTGATAAATTGGTCTTGACTAATCTAGGACAGTTGATTATATGAATCATTATGTTTATTTGGTAGCCGACAATGTATTATCATGGTACAGTTGATTAGCTCACATGGACACTGGACAACATGATGTAGAAATGTTTTGGTATTTGATTTAATGATCATTTTGTCGGTCTCATGTGGATTTTAAATTATGTTTAACATCATTTGATAGTGAATTTAAAATGATTATCTCAAAATTTGTAAGGAGAATAGGGCAAAACAAAGTTATGTTTTCATTTTGTATGGCTAGCTCAAACCCTAGCCGCCATTGTAATTAGTACTTACAAAATTTGACACCATGGTTGTGGATCTTTGCTCGAAATTGAGGTATCATGGACAATGAAAGACTGGAAATATGTTGGTGGACTTCACTTCAGCTAGAAGCAGAGGTAAATCTAGAGGATTTCATGGGATTTGTCTATAGTTTCAAACTGCCATGAGAGGTAATATCTACAATTTTCTTCTTGTTTTTCGAAGGTGAATAAGGTAAAAGGAAAGTGAAAAGATATATTTTATTTGTAGAGATATTATAGTTGATTATATTTAAAATAAAAAAAGGAAAAATAATATTTTTTTAGTTTCGTATTGGTTACTTCCTTTCTAGTTTCAGTTTTAAAGAGATCTTGAATTTTCTTTAATCATAATTGAATCTGAAATTGTTTTGAACTTGAAGTTCAAACTCAAGGGTTTCAAAATTTTTGGAAGGAAGGGTTTGCAATATGTGAATAAGGTTTATTCTAGTCTATAAAAAGCATGGAATCTTCAGCCATTGTAGTGTGACAAAGATTGGAATAAAAAAATAGAGTATTGTTGAAAAGAGAATAAGGGGTTATTACAGTGATATTTTTGTATTTTGAAAAATTGTAAAAGAGAGAGCTTAAGGTGTTTATATATTTGATTCTTATTACAGAGATTGCATATATTTCAGTGAGGTTATGTTGGTACTATTTCATTTAGTACATATTATAATGGGCATTATTATATATCTTTTAAATGTACTCTATTGAGATTTTGTAATTGCAAAAAAAATGTAGTTATAAGGTCCTGACAGATTGCATGATTATTGAGAAACTTTCTTAAGGAGTTGGTGCTCCTACTGAAGTTGGTAATTCAATTTTTTTTTGGAGTTTGTGCTCCTTAATTGTTACAGAGTTGGTGCTCTAAAAAATATTGTAATCAGTCTGGAATTAAGCCTGTAAGGCATTTTGGAGTGGTTTTTCTACCCCAAGAGGGTTTTCCACTCGTCAAAATTTTGTGTTTCTATTTTTTGTGGTTTGTTCCTATCTTGCTTAAGTTTTTCATCCAGTCTTTTTTGAAAGTAGTTCATGCAATGCTTTGATAAATTATCATAGTTTCAAGTTGTCTAAAAGTTCAAAGTTTAATTATTCATGTTCAATATATAAATGTTAAATTCTGCCATAAGTGAGTTTGATGTCATGTGTAAAAGAAAGCATTAAAAGGTTGTTCATTCAACATTATGTGAACAATTTACATTAGGCTTTGATATGAGTTTTTAATCATTCATGTTATGTTTGGTTAAGTCATTGGAAAACAATCATTCAAAATTCAGTATTCATTTTGCATATACAAAGTCACTCATTTGTCCAAGATCAAACAATTCAAATTTGCATGTCAAGTCGTAAAAAGTTTCTATACATTACTCTAATTCACCCCCCCTCAAAGTAATTCCACTTCCAACAATTGGTATTAGAGCATAGGGTCCTGCATTAGGTTTAACCACCTAGGATTGATTCTGGTATTTGGAAGTCTGTCAAACATATCTTGAATTCAAATAATATATGTTTGTGACTTAAGGTTTTTTTTGGTATTGAAGTATTGTGTCTGATATGGAAAAAGGTAGAAGAAATAAGGGAAAAAGAAGGTCACAACAAAATTCTTATAATCAATCTCTATCTGAACCTAGTGTAAGAATTGATGAAGAAGACATCATTAACAATAATTCAAAAATGATACATCATCCTATGTTAGAACACCTTAGTTTGAAGGTACTAACTTTATTCTGTCGAAGCATTGGATTGAAACTTATTTGTCTTCCTTAGGGTTTGATGTGTGGGAAGCAATAGAAAGAGGTTGCACTGTATCTGTAACATCTCCTTCCACACTTGAGGAAAAGATAGTTCTTGAATCCAATGCTAGGGCTCTAGATGTTATTTTCAATAGTTTTCCAAATGACACCATTGCTAAGGTTATGTAGTGTAGAGATGCAAAGGAAGTTTGGGATAGATTGATTGAAATGCACCAGGATGGTGAGTTGCAAGAAGAGATATCTTTGAAAACTCAAGCAAGTTGTGATTCATTTGCAAGTGGTGATTGTGAAGATCCCCATAGTTATGAAGAAAATCAGTTTGAGTCTAAACCTATAGAGATTACAAATGAACATTCAAATGGCCAAGAAATTAATGAAGTAGATCAATTTTTGGACGAAGTAATTTTTGAACAAGAATTTTATGAACAAGAAAGTGAGGTTGATTTGGAAGGTGAACTCCTGTGTGCTTTAGATACAATTAAACAACTTAGAAGAGAGAACTTGATTTTAAAGAGGCAACTTCAACAAGAAAAGGATATCAAAGATAAGGTATGTTCAAATCTTATAGAAGCAAAGTTACAAGTTGAAGAAGCTAGAAAGATTGAGGAAGAAGTTAGAAACCAACTCAAGGTAAAAGAATAGAGTATAGAAAAACTTGAGTGTCAAGTGGTCTTACTGAGGAACATTGATAAAGCATCAAAGCAGTTAAGTGATGAGAAAATTAATGAGAATGGTTCTATGTCTTTGGATAAAATTATTGGTGCACAGAAAGCTCCAAGGGACAAACGTGGTCTAGGCTTAGAGGAAGGAAAATGCTCTAAGGTTAGAAAAACACCTAGAACAAAGGTAGACTTAAACTTTCATGTTGTTGACCTTGAAACTACAAGAGACAAACAACACAAGGATATCATCAAAGGAGGAAGGAATAGAACAAATGGTTTCACAAGGTCTCACTCTGTCTGGCAAGGTAAATTGATGAGGCATAATTGTTCTTTTTCAGGCTATTGTTAATATTGTTTTGATTATGGTCATAAAGCATCTAAATGTTGGATTAAAGCAAAGAAAAATGATTGGAAAAGGAACTATGGTGATGTCACATGCTTCAAGTGTATCCAATCAGGTCATATTGCAAGAAATTGTGATAAATTGTTTCTAAAAGATGATGAAGGGGAGTCTAAATCTTCAGTTGTTTGTTATAGATGTAGTGAATATGGTCATAAAGAAAGGTTTTGCAGGGAGAAATTATCTGGAAATGGATCATTAAGAGTCTAGAGAAGAAGGCAAGAAAAGGAGAAGGAAGGACTTAGTCTTGTGCATGATGCACAAGGGTCATCTCTTAGCTTTTAATGACTATTTGGTTTTAGGGGGAGTAATCCAAGATTTTATTTACTATCCCCTAGAAATTTGTAGTGGAACAAGTTTTTGAAGCTTTAGTATAGTTTGTTTGCTTCATGGACCAAGAGAAGAGCAGTGGTATATCTAAGTTGTTTGATGACTTTTAGTACATGACTGACATCATACATGACAACATTCTTCATGATAAAAAATGCTTGAATGTTTTTCATGCAAATATTCATGTCATAATTAGATCTCAAGGTACCAAGGATGTCATCATGTTTTGACAAGGTGACTTTGGAATAAGTATTGTGGTGTGTGTAGTAATCGACATAACAATAATTTTATTTGATATGTATTCCTTACATTTTGATAAGTTAATATATATAGTATTCATGGCGTTTCCTTATGATTCACAAGCTGAGTTATTTGATAGCTCTAATTTGCTTAATTCATTCCAAACTTACTTGATCTTGTGTTGATTCAGAAGGGTAGTTGTCAGGATGTTTAATAGAGTGGTTGTTCTCATTATATGATAGGGGACAAAAGTATTTTTACTGAACTTGAATTTGGTGATTTTGGTTTAGTATGGTTTGGTAATGATGATTACATACAACTTATGGAAAAAGGTACAGTGGTTTTTGGTAACAACATTTTCTTTCCAGATGTTTATTATGCAACAGGTTTAAAACACAATCTGTTAAGTGTGACACAAATATGTGATCAGGATTTATGTATTCTTTTTGATGATTGTGGGTGTCAGATTAAAAGGAAATCAAGAGAAATAGTTATTGTTGGTTCAAGGACACAGGGAAATATCTATGAAGTGACTAGTGTGAAAGTGCTTGATCAGTCAAGGGGGAGTCTCTATGATCTTCCTCCTATTTCTTTTCACTAATCAATCTTTGTGATTGCAGGGTGTGTTTTAAAGTTTTATCTTATATCCTTGAAAGTACAAACTGCAATCAAATCTTTGCAGTTTAGTTGGTGTTTTGGAATAGTTTGCAATTTTTATTACGCAAGGATTGTGTGTTAACATTGTCTTGATTATGGCAACGAGATGTAGAAATTTTTTTTCTTGAGAATTGATATTAGTTGCTTGGATAGTCAATACTTAGTTGTTCTATCTACATAAAGAGGAAGGCTCTATGATATGAAGAGAGAATTTAGAAAAATCTATGTCTGAGGAGATGGAGAAGATGGAAAAGAAAGACTATGTTTTTTAAGTCATGCAATTTTGTCTACTTCGTGAAGCAATGTGGAAGAGGGTTTCAAGGCTTCTTGAAATAGTCGTTATTTGAATTCTTTTTAAAGTATACATGGTCTTAGGGGGAGACATTCTTATTTGTTTGCACCATTTTTTTCCTTAAGAATTGGTTCAACATGTGGTTGCATTTGGTTCTTTTTAAGTGTTCATTTCTAAATATTCCATTGGATGGTATTGTGTGCGTTTTGTTATTGCATTATGGTTTGGATTGCAATTGTCTAATGTTCAAATTAGCAAGTCAAATTGTTTCATGTTTTATGAGATGGTTACTTAAGAAAGTACAACATCAGTGAAAACAACATTTGTTGCTTGGACACAGGTCAGAAATAAGTAGGCAATTGATTGATATCAGTCACAGTTTTCCAGTGGTATTATTTTTGTTTGTTGTAGATGTAAGGTGTTTGCAGGGGTATGGTAGCAATACTAGTATTTTCACCGTGAGTATATAGATGATAAATAGTGATTTGTATATTTCCTATCTATGACAGCTCTTTTTGTATGCTAACAATATAGTATACATGATGACAGTTATTTTTTTGTTATCTCTTGCACAACTTTCACAAAAGACAATGCTTTGACAATGGAATAGTTGCTTTGGGATAACAGTGCTTTGTTTTTACTTGGTAGTTCATGGTCTTTAGCTTGCAGGTGACAATATTTTTTTGGTTCACACAGTTGATCATTATTTTGTTGATATGGTTCAAGATAATTGGTATGATAGGTGACAGTGTGGTAATATTTATCCTTGATTCATTCTTGACAATGATTTGTTGCTATACAAAAGGAAGTTGGTTTTGGCATGATATGATGATCTTATGAGATTTAGTTGACAATGTTCATATTCTTCATGGTATTCAAAAATTTATGCTTATAATGTGCATAGTGTGGTGTTGTTTAATCAGGGCTACATTTGAAACAACTTGGCTAATTGTGTTTCTACTTGCTGAATTCTCTCTATCCTTGTTCAAGTGTGGTACTTAGGAAGGAGTTATGATACCAATTTTGATATATTTTTCTACAGCTAGTTTTTGTTTGAATAGTTCTATATCATAGGGAGAGGTTTCTTGCATATTTCATGATATAGAATATGGTTGGTGATTGGTTATAATACAACTTGGTGATCTATGCATTCTCAGCTTGTCATTGATGTATGGCAATGGTATTTATTTTTGGGGTGCTTACTAATGATATTCCTTTGTGCTCTTGACAGTGAGTTGCTATTTGCAGGTTGTGCAATTGGTGCATACTGTACTTGATTTTATGATATTTACATGTTGTCAGTATTATGGTTGTTAGAGTTATTGTGTTTTCTCATGTGAATACAAGGCGTTATATGCAACAAAGTTATTTTCTTATGTCTAAAGTAATGATATGATTCTTGATTGCTATTTTCTGATGGATATGTGTTGGTTGGCTTCAGTTGTTTTTATTCATGGCATTTCACATTCTCCTTTGTTACTCTTTATCCTTGTGAAAAAAAGGGGGAGAAAATGATGGTTCAAATGGCTAAGTTTTTTCCAACAAGGAAAAAGGATGGCTAAGTTTATGCCATCAAGGACAAAGGGGGAGTTTGTTGGCTTCTTCTGTGGCATTTGTCCTTGATGTCAAAACTGCCCTAGGTTAGTGCCTTGGCATTTCACAGTTTGGTTAAATATTTAAGTACTTTGTGGATAGTGCTTTGCATACTTTTAGTCATGTTTTATGGGTCTAATCATGTTGGATTCTTGTGCAAAGGTTATATATGTCACATGGGGTGATTCTATGTTGGATTTTTGTGTAGAGGATATATATGTCACATGAGGTGATTCTTTCTATAGGTGTTAATGGGTAAAGGTGATATCATGTTGTATTGTTTTGATCTTTACAGATGCACATATTGTTCTAACACTCAAATTGGCTCAATGATATTGGTTGGCACTCACTTTGCCATGTTTTTTTTTTTTCAGTCTCTACTTGGTTTTGTTGAGACACATACATGTGATAGTTCTGTACAATTCTTTACTTAGATTGAAGGTAATTTGGTTTGTGTCTACAAGTGATCATTGATCATAATCAGCTTCATTTTGCATGTAGACATTTTATAAATTCACATTGCTTTTGTGAGCTCTACTTCACTTAGGATTTACATGCTACACTTGGTGGTTCACATGTTTTTATCATTCTTGATACATGGCCAAATTATCATGTTGCATATGTTTACTTGCTATACATATAGCTTCACAAGGGTTCTTGCATTATACATAAGGTGGAGTTTATTGTTTAAGATGTTTGTATTGATACATAACATATGTATTGTGATCAAGTATCATTTCATTGTTATATTATAATGTATCTCACTTTGCATATTGACTACATCTATTTGCTTGGTCATCAAGCTTTATAAGGCCTCGGCTTAAGTGATAAATCGTCCTTGGCTAATATGGGACAGTCAATTATATGAATCATTATGTTTATTTGGCAGTCGACAGGGTATTATCATTGTACGGTTGATTAGCTCGTGTGGACACTAGACAACATGATCTAGAAATGTTTTGGTATTTGATTTAATGATCATTGTGTCGATATCATGCAAATTTCAAATATTGTTTAACATCATTTGATAGTGGATTTCAAATGATTATCTTGAAAGTTGTAAGGAGAATAGGCAAAACAAAGTTATGTTTTCATTTTGTATGGCTAGCTCAAACCCTAGCCACCATTGCAATTAGTAGTTACAGATTTTGACACCATGGTTGTGGATCTTTGCTCAAACTTAAGGTATCATGGACAGTGAAAGATTTGAAATATGTTGGTGGAATTTGCTTGAGCTGGAAGTGGAGGTAAATCTAGAGGATTTCATGGGATTTGTTTGTAGTTTCAAACCGCCATGAGAGGTAATATTTGCAAATTTCTTCTTGTTTTTTGAAAGTGATAAGGTAAAAGGAAAGTGAAAAGATATAGTTTATTTGCAGAGATATTACAGTTGATTATATTTTTTTTTAAAAAGGAAAAATAATATTGTTTCAATTTCGTACTGGTTACTTCCTTTCTGGTTTCAGTTTTAAAGAGATCTTGAATTTTCTTTAATCATAATTAAATTTGAAACTATTTTGAACTTGAAGTTCAAACTCAAGGGTTTCAAAATTTTTGGAAGGAAGGGTTTGCAATATGTGAATAAGGTTTATTCCAGTCTATAAAAAGCATGGAATCTTCAGCCATTGTAGTGTGACAGAGATTGGAATAAAAAAATAGAGTATTGTTGAAAAGAGAATAAGGGGTTATTACAGTGATATTTTTGTATTCTAAATAAATGTAAAAGAGAGAGCTTAAAGTGTTTATATCTCTGATTCTTATTACAGATATTGCATATATTTCAGTGAGGTTATGTTGGTACTATTTCATTTTGTACAGATTATAATGGGAATTATTGTATATCTTTTAAATGTACTATGTTGAGATTTTATAATTGCAAAAATAATGCAATTATAAGTTCCTCATAGATTGAATGATTATTAATAAACTTTCTTAAGGAGTTGGTGCTCCTACTAAAGTTGGTGCTTCCAAATTTTGGTGGAGTTGGTGCTCCCAAATTGTTACAGAGTTGGTGCTCTGAAAAATATAGTAATCAGTTTGGAATTAAGCCTGTAAGGCATTTTGGAGTGGTTTTTCTACCCCAAGAGGGTTTTCCACTTGTCAATTTTGTTTCTCTTTTGTGTGGTTTGTGCCTATCTTGCTTAAGTTTTTCATCCAATATTTTGTGAAAGTAGTTCATGCAATGCTCTAATACATTATCATAGTTTCAAGTTGTCTAACAGTTCAAAGTTTAATTGTTCATGTTCAATATATGAATGTTAAATTCTGCCATAAGTGAGTTTGATGTCTTGTGTAAAAGAAAGCATTAAAAGGTTGTTCATTCAACATTATGTGAACAATGTACATCAGGCTTTGATATGAGTTGGTAAGCATTCATGTTATGTTTGGTTAAGTCATTGGAAAACAATCATTCAAAATTCAGTATTCATTTTGCATATACAAAGTCACTCATTTGTCCAAGATCAAACAGTTCAAATCTGCATTTCAAGTTGTAAAAAGTTTTTATACATTACTCTAATTCACCCCCCCCCCCTCTTAGAGTAATTCCACTTCCAACAGTCCTGTCTCTGCACTTCCAAATTCTTCGGGTTTCAATGTCAAAAAATAAAAAATAAATTTTGTAGATGAGTTTCCGTGAGATGACAACTTTTATGATGGCTTTTGCAACTTTGACAACTTCAATTTTTCTCTTCAAGAGATCTTCAAGCTTTCTTCCACCTAGATCTACAAACACAACATGAAAGGGATTTTTTTTTGTTTTTGGTAAATGGGGGTTTGCCTTGGTCAAACCTCATTTTGGTAATCAAACCTTAAAATGAAATGAAACATGAAAAATGTAATGACGAATGAACAAAGAAATGTTACCACTTAACAAACCCTTGAATAAACCTTGGAATGAAAATATATAACTTGCATGAAATGCCTTCAATGGATGTGGATCTTGAACCTTGAATCTTGATTGAAATAATGGCTTTGAATGCTTGAATGTGTCATGAAACCTATATCACCACATTAGCTCCAAAAAAATACATGATGCAAGAAGACTTTGATATGAAAATTGGATCTTGAATGTTGCAATACAACTCTGATAAATCTTCTCTTGAATGCCTTGAATTGCTCTTGAAATCTCATAAACTTGCTAGGTTCTTGAATTGCTTTTTTATAGGATTTGAAATGATGAAATAACCTTATATTTATAGGTATGTATCCTTGATTTCCCAAAATTCAAATACCACAAGCCTCAACATCTGAATATACACTTAGAGATATTAAAATCCTGCCAAAAACATAATTTAAATTTAGGTCCTAAGGTTAAGGGAGGACCCATTCGCCCATGGGTGAATGGGTCCTAGGTCCCTAAACCTAGGACACATATTTCTCAATGAGAAGTGTTATGTTAAGGAAATGAATGTCAGGTTTCTTCTTTGAAAAAGGTAAATAAATAGGCTTGAAAAATGAATTAAAGGGACAATTAAGGCATAATTAAGCTCAATTAATTAAGGGAGCCCTAAATAAGTGTGAAATTGTAAAGGGGTACACTTTACAACACTAAAATAAGGCACACTTAAGTCCAAATTAACTAGGAGGGCCCAAACAAGTGTGAAAATGTAAAGGGATACATTTTTCTACACTACAATTACATCTTTAGTTTAGATAATAATAATAATAAAAAAATTGCATATAAATGTTAATTTATAAATATCTAAATGTTAGTTAATAGTTAGTTTTTAAATAGGTTAGTTCGGAGTTATTCCCATAGATAGTTTGGATAGTTAGCATAGTAAATGAATTTCAATGTAAAACATCCCATTGAATTAAATCAAATAATATTTTTCTGTTATTTTTATTTGCAATTATGGTTTGATTTACAAAATTATTTTTGTGCTCTAATATTTTTCACTAGTATCAAGGAATAAAATTGGAGTGATTACCATTGAAGATATCATCATTCCAAAGTAGCATCAATTTATACCACCATAATTTCAGATAAGTGTATGCAAATGGGGGACAAAAGGGGGTCTTAAGTGGCTACCTTTTTTTCTAAAATTAGAAAAAAATGATCTTGGATGAGAAATTGAAGATAGTTACACTCAAAATTTGAAGTTGCAACAAGAACAAGAGTCGTAATGTTTTGAATCTACTTTCTAAACTACCATTTTTTAAAATGGTGGAGATTAAGGGGTTCAAATAGTGGGAGCACACAAAAACTCATTTTTTTGTCAAAAAAATATAACATAGTATCTGGTGTGCTCCCTCTAAAATATTAACTTTTTTAAGTATTTCAAATATCACTTCAATAAAGAATAGCTAGCACCATGTAGTTTATGCATATTTTTTCTACTAATTTTAATGAATATATGTTTTTTACTATTTTCAAAGTGGACACATCCTAAAAGATTAAAAATTGATTGTGCTCCCCCAAGATTTTTGGAAACTAGTCAAAAATCATTTTTTTGAATGTGTATAAAATAGAGTCTATATTCTAAAAGTGTAATTTAATTAAAATTTTAATGAACAAATAAAAAATGAAAGCAAAAATACTATATTATAGTTTTTTAACAAAAAATAAGATGCTACAAAAATAAATTAAAGATTAAAACCTTAACATAATTGAAATGTAAAAAATACATGGTTAGAAAGCTAAGAGAGAGCTTGACATTATTGTATTTTAACTCAACATTGAAATATATGAAAACTTAATGAAGAGCACACTTGAGATTACATCATTTTTTTATAATTTATAGAAAAACATGCTTTTTGGTGTTGACATGCAAGTCCAATCCTTTAAGTTGGATGCCCAAGGAAAATCCAACCCCAATGGTTGTTAATACCCAAGGAAACTACAAACATAAGCATGTTATAGCATGCTCATGTTATAAAAAAATCACATTATAATGCACTCATGTTATCACGCTCACATTTCTAGGAAGTAAAAATAAAATTCTCCCTCTCCCTCTCTTCCTCCTCTACCTATATCTCACCCTTTCTCTAACTCTATCTCCCCCCTCTTTCTATCTCCCCTCTATCCCTCCCTCTCTCTCTCTCTTTATTTTCCCATATCTTTGTCTCTACCTCCCTCCCTCTTTCTCTTCCCATCTCTCCCCGTATCCATCTATTTATATCTCTATCTCTCTATTTCTCTATATCACCCTCTATATTTGTCTCTATATCTCTTACTCTATATCTTTCTATCTCTCCTTTCTCTATAAATTTTGCATAGTCATTATTATTTTATAAGGAAAATTTAAAAAAAATCTCTTTATGGATACTACCTCCAAACCCCCACTACTATGAGCTCTAAAAATTATTTCCACCTCCTTGGACACCTTGGAGATACTAGTGGGGGAAATCCCCCCACACCCCCTTCATTAAGTAAGATCCAAACAAAACTAAATGAAAAACCTCTAAATTATGAAGATAATTAGGTTCTATTACAAACACTTGCTCTCTATATCTCTCTATATTTATCTCTCCATCTACCTCTTTCTATCTCTCTATCTATTTCTCTCTCCCTCCATCCCTCCCTCCCTATATCTTCACCTATACATCTATCTTCCACTCTTTATCTCTATCTATAGATACCTCTCCCTCTCTCCTCCCTCTTCCTATACCTTTATATCTATATCTCTATTTTTCTCTCTATCTCTCCATATTTATACTTTCTCTTTATATATATATTCTCATCTCTCCATATCTCTTGACCCCTATATATCTCCCTTTCTCTACCTTTGTCTATATATCATTTCCCATATATCTCTCTCTCTACCTATCTCTCTCCCTTTCCCATACTCTAACCTCTATCTCTTATATCTTCCTTTATACCTATCTCTCTCCCTTTCTCTTCCCCCCTCTATATTTCCCAAGTTATATATATATATTCCCTCTTTCTATCACTATCACTATCTCTCCCTCTTTCTCCATCTCTCCCCATTACTCCCTCTTTCTATATCTCTTTACTTATCGTCTCTCCTATCTCTATTTATCTCTCTTCCTATCCCTCTCTATCTATATCTCCATATCTCTCTCACTCATACACACACTCCCTATCTCCATCTCCTCCCTCTCTCTATCTTTGTCTCTTCATATCTTTCTATAGCTCTCTCCCTCTATATCTATTTAGTTATCTCTCCCTCTCCCCCCTCTCCCTCTCTCCTCTCTCTCTCCCTCTCTACCTATCTCTCTCCTTTTTTCTTCCCCTTTATCTTTCCCAAGTTATATCTATATCTAGATATCTCTCCATCTCTCCCTATTGATCCCTCTTTCTATATCTCTCTACTTATCCTCTCTCCCCTCTCTATTTCTCTACCTCCCTCTCTCTATTTATATATCTCTCCCACTCTCTATATTTATCTCCATATATCTCTCTCACTCATACACACACTACTTGTTTATCCCTCCCTATCTCTATCTCTCCACCTCTCTCTATCACTCTCTCCCTCTACCTCTCTTTATGCCTCTCTATTACTTGCCTCTATCACCTCCTTTCTCTCTTTATTTCCCCCTTTATCTTTGTCTCCCTATCTCTCTCTCCCTCTTTATCTATATATCACTATCTCTACATCTCTCTCTTATTCACTTCATCTCTTATTCTCTATATCTCTATGTCTTTATTTCTCTCTTTATCTCTTTCTTACTCCTCTTTATTCCTTTATATAGGGAATATTTATCTCCATATCTCCCTTTCTCTCTTCATATCCATCTTGATCTCTCTATATCTCCCTCTATCTATATATCTCCTATTCTCTCTTTCTATATATTGAGCTATATCTCCCTCTCCCCCTCTTCTCTCTCTCCCTCCCTATCCATCTCTCTCCCTCTCTACCCATCTCTCTCCATTTATATATCTCAATATCTATATCACCCCCTCTCTCTTTCTCTTCCCATATATATGTATCTCTCCCTCCCTCTCTCTTTCTATATTTATGCATATAGATCTCTTTATATCTCTATTTCTCAATTATTCTATCCCACCATCTATATCTATCTTTATCTCTCCCTCTCCCTCTTACTCTACATATCTATATCTTTTCTTCTCTATCTCTCCTTATCTATCTCCCTCTCTATATTCCTTTCTCTCTTCCTAGATATTTATATATATCTTTAATTTTCTCTCTATCTCTCTCCCCTATATTTATCTCTCCATATTTATCCTTCTATCTCTCCCCCCCCCTCTCTCTCTCTCTATATATATATATATAAACTTGATTATCTTCTTGATTTAAAGGTTTTTTAGTTGTGTTTGATTCTTTGTTTGTAATGGGGTATGTAGGGGGAATTTCCTCCCCACTAATATCAATAGGGGTTCCAAGGGGTGGCAATAATTTTTGGAGCCCACTTGGTGTTGGTTTGGGGGTAGTAACCTTGAAGATTTTTTAAAAACTTCCTTGTAAAATATAATAACAACTATGTAAATTTGATAAAGGGAGATAGAGAAGGAGAGATAGAGAGGAACTGATGGATATATATATATAGGAAGAGGGAGATTGAGAGATAGTGAGATAGATATAGAGGTTGATATAAAATTACCAACTTGTTTCATTTTAAGATATGCATAACATGAGCACGTTAAATTGCAATCACGTTATAATGCACTCATGTTATGCTTTGGTAGTAATTGATCCTAGGATCAATCACTACTAAGCCATAATGTGAGTGCATTATAATGCAATAAAATTATAAAGTGCTCTTTTTATTCCCTAGATTGACCAAAAAGTGGTTGGGCCACTTTTTGGTCCCCCATCATTTTGCACATGCCCTCACATGAATTTATTCTTCAATTATATGACTTCCCTCTTGATAAGATTTGGTACTTAGTAAAAATAACAATAAGTGTAACAATGTAGATAATATTTTTTACCCATTTTTCTTATTTCTTTAGAGGTGGCTCCATAGAAATATTTTATATTTATTTAATCACATTAGTATTCTTTGGTACTTGTGAATAAGCGATTCCTTTATTATGAAATGTGGGTTTTTGAGATATATTTCTCTTATCCTCCTTGGGTGGAATAAGAGGAAAATAATGCTTGGTATGATAATATACAATAGTATTTTTATCCTTTTATTTCCTTTGTACCTCTAATTTCCTTTTATACACATCATAACGAGCCTATTAACTTGCATATGGTGGTTCCTTACGGGTGTGCATTTAATTTCCAAAGTAAAATAAGTCATATATATAGGCTCATATGAATCTCATGTAACATTTATAACTATTTGATCATGAACATACTTAATATATTGACGTACAATATAAGGAACGACCTCAAGTGCTTAAAACATGGTCTACCAAGTGAAATAGAAAATATATCTAAAGGAATAACATGCCAAAGTCTTAAACCTCTTTCCTTCTTTAATAGGTAAAATTATATAGCCCAAAGTGTTAATCAATATAGCATTAGGCATTTTTTAAAAATACCATAAATGTGCATATGCATCTTATTTAATGTGAGTAGGAAGCAAGGGCTCTTTTTTGCATATATGTTATATTGATTTGTAGAATAAATGAGATTTTCATTTTTAAAAAATCATTTATACTACCATTCACATATAATGGGTCATAGTAATTTTTCTACTAGAAGATGTGTTTGAGTTGTGTCAAAGTGCTTAGTTTCATGAGATGATTGAATTAGTATAATTATCTATGTGGGTAAAATTTTACATATTTTTATATAGAAAGAATATCCTATTGGTATATTTTCTAAATAAAACTATCAAATTCCTCTTTGTTTGAGAGAAATGAGCTCAAAAGTTTTATATCTGCGTACTATATAGGAGTTGAGCCTAAACACACAAATAATATAATCCATGTATTGTTAATGTAATAGCCCATGGATCCATGTAATCTTGGAAAAATATTCTTAGCCTAGGTGAATTTTATAAAAATGATGCAAATCAATGAACCATTGCTTAGATAAAGTAGTTTCTACCCAATATTCCCAAAAATTTCACATGTAGGGTTTTAAAAGAGAAACCATTAATCTTGGACATGTTTTATCTAGAGGCTCTTAGATATAATTATCTTTTATAAATGGAGAATTGGAACTCTTTCAAATATCTAACTACAAAGGATTCCATCATCTTGTAACCTCAATAAGTTATCTCTAAGGTACAAAGAAATTATTCTTTGTGCTAACCACTAGTTAGTGCACTAAATATTACAAATAAATGATGACTTCCTATGGAAAGGCATCTCCCAGGTCTAGAGGATCTTTTGATATATTGAAAGGTATTTGGAAGCTCAAGTATATCTATATATGTTGTCTAAGGCCTAGGTATTGGATTCTAAGAACCATCCACTTCATTAGAACCTTTATGGTGAATCTAGTATAACTAGAAATAACAATATTGTACAACATTTTAAAACCATTGACATAGGGTTTATAAACCAAAAAATATAATACATAGAAAAATTTAGGTGTGAAACATAAGAATGTGGTTACCCTAAGTTTAGTATCCAAAACCTAGGGTTAATTCCATCATTTCTAGGATTTCATTGGGATGCAAATCAACAAAGTACATAGATTGAATTTCAACCTTCAAGGTGAGTTAATCAAACCTAGATCTGCTACTTTCGAGTCTTAGGAATGAACTGGGAATTATTTGGATTGATTGACCTAATTAGACTATATGACCTAATATGATAAATGCAATTTCTCAATAATTGATAAACAAAAACATTCATGTTCCAACATATCTGGACGGTGTAGATAACTATGTACCTACCCAAAAATTGGCCTTGCTATGCCTATAAGGATTGGGTTTCCCAATAGTGAATTGGTCTTTATAGGGGTGTCATGAAGTGCTTTTGGGGTCCTCTGGTGTTGGATCTAAGATTTTGTTTTCCGAACTTACAAATTTGTTAGAATGTCATAAATAAATTTTGTAGGTGAGTTTGTGTCTTAACAAGGTTGATGACAACAAATGCAACAATGCAAAATAGATCTTCAAACTCTCTTCAATCCTCTTCAAACTTGTAACCTACACATTCATAAAGAGGGAAAATATTGTGCCATATAAGGGCTTGCCTCAATCAAACCTCATGTAAGTGTTCCCATTTCCACAATGACAATGTCAATGATAAACCAATAATGGAAAGGAAGGAAATGGTGAATGAACTCAATTTTGCAACTCACCGCCCTTCAATGGCTTCCTTGAAGGACTAAAGTCATGCACATCACTTCAAGGATCTTGGATTTTTCTTGATATATTTGCTTGAATGCTCGGATTTCTTGGAGACCTACAAAAATGTTAGCCTTCCTAAAATATGAACATGAACACACATAAACTTTGACATGATGTTGAATCTTGAATTGTTGTAATAATTTTCTGATAATGCTACTCTTGATTTTCTCTTGATAATAGTTTTTGCTCTTGAATGCTAGAAAATGTGTGTGCTATTTTTCAAATGGTAAAATATGTAGGTATTTATGGGTGTTTATCCAATTTCCTAAAAATTAGATTCCAAAATCCGACACTTCATATTTAAATTTTGGATGTTAAAATACCACCAAAATCATATTTAAATTTGGGTTCTGGCTAAGGAAGGGAACTCAGTCACCCATGGGTGACTAGGTCCTGGCCCAAATTTCCAAGACACTCAAAGTTGGGGATAATTTAATGATTGGATGCATTTGTTCAATGCTTTTCCTCCTTCCAAAAATGATAAAAATTAGGCTTTGGAATGCACAATTTAGAAAATTAGAAGCTTAATTAAGTCCAATAAATTAGGGGGGCCAAAACATAATGTGAAATTGTTAAGGTATACAATTTTATATATTACATTTATCCCCCACTTTAGTGAGAGTATGAACTTATGCTCAAACTCACACTAAAGTAGAAAATATGTCAAGAGGGGTATGATTTTCCAAATATTGAAGAGATAGGATGACTAAGGATCAAGGGGGTTGTGCAAGCCCCTAGGAATCAGGATCCCATGGAAAAAAAACATAGGCACAAAGGAACACACACATATATGTATGATATGTAGCAAGACAACATACAAAAACATACATGTCAAATAACACAAAGCATACATAGTGAAAGAACATATGAAAAGATGGAACATATAGATGACAATGAAATAAAAAAAACATGATGTAAACACCAAGAAGACACACAAGAAGGAACACAAAAAAAAACAAGGTTAGTACTAAAATTTTGAGTCGGTAAGGAAAAGAGACCTCAGTCTTAAATTGTCTCAAATACCAAATGTCATCCATCAAATAAAGGAATTCTACCACGAGGATTGAAGTCATACACATCACTCATGGAAAAATGGCTACACTGGCAATCAAGTTTTATTATGCTATGTGGCCATGTTAAAAGGAATTCATGACTCACATAATAGAAAAATTTGATATTTTCTAGGTGAATCATAAACCAGGAGACACATGGGCTAGTGAAATATTCACTAGGTGATACCCCAAGATAAGGTAAAATGAGACACACACACACACTAGGTCTACAGTGTGTGCCCATGGAAAAGTGGAAAACACACAATAGGTCTTAAAGGTGTGCCCACAACAACCATACCAAGAGTTATACTCCTTGATAACCTTGATAAGGTGCTACAAGATGCTCTGTCAATGTTAGACTAAGTTCAACTCATGTGAACAAAGTGAAGAAAAAATGTAAAACTCACCTCAAGGGGTGTAAATAAAACTCACCTTAGGGGGTGCAAATAAAACTCACCTCAGGGGGTGCAAACAAAACTCACCTCAGGGGGTGCATAAACAAAACTCACCTTACGGGGTGCAAATAAAACTCATCTCAGGGGGTGCAAATAAAACTTGCCTTTAGGGGTGCATAAACAACATTTGGATACGGTAAAAAAAATGGACAATCAAAGGGGATTTTCTTAATTCATGGAAGGTCACTCCTTAGGGAACATCACACATGACATCACCACCAAGAGAGGACTAGTCAAGGAATAGAAAATCTCACCTTAGGGGACACTAGTCATAACATTACCACTAAGGAGAAAGTCATATGCCAAGAAAGATTAGACTCTTATAGGACATCAAGTCTAATATCACCACAAAGGAGATACACCACATGGATTAAGAAGGCCACACTTTGATTGAAAAGGTCACGCTTCCTAGGAGATGTATACTATCATCACTAAAAAGGGACCATTTCTTATGTAAACAATGAGTGGGGGACAATATGCTCCCCCTGAAAATGTTAGTGTACTTGCTACACTAACATTTTAAGGAGATAAAAAGGGATCCCTTGCTACAAGGAATGCACCTAGGACAAGGCTACCTAATCCCTTTTCCCCCAAGCGCAGGGACAAAGATGAGCTTAAATGTATGAGGATATGGTACTCCTTGCAATGTAAAAGATGATTTGCATGAAACCAAATACATATGGTAGTGAGCATGTTATTATATTACAACTATCATATGACAAGGAGCAAGACAAACAGATGTTAATTTATCACATGTTCAAATTGATCCCCATAGGGATTAAATTCTCTTAATATTTTCTTTAAATCCTAACATTCATCAATAACATGTCCAAGTGTTCTATGATATGCACAATAAGACATGTTTGTACTCTTTCCTTTTTTATCTTCTCATTCACAAATAGGTGGTAATGTAATGAATCCTAGGTTGAGAAGTGTGTCTAATGTCTTTCTAGTCTCTATTATAGGATCTAGGAAATGTAACTTCTTAATTTTATAAGGCTTGTGTTTCTTACTTGGTTGGTCAATTGTTTTATGTGAATGTGAAGGATATTGATAACCTAATCCTTTAGTATCTTCTGATTTAGTTATTTCCAAGAGAGTGGACTTCATTCTCATTCTTAGTGTTACATCATTTCTTATTCAAGATCCTAAAGCCTTTTCCATAAGTTTTTTCCATGTCAATGGGTGTATTTTTAACCTTATACTCATATGATGGAGTGTTGGTTAATGTACTTTCCTTGTGATTGTTATAGATAGGTTTCTTTATGCATGTTGTTTGAGGTATGCCTTGTGTTTCAATTTTGGGATGTAATAAAGTGAATGCTTCAAGTGGTGGTGTGGGAGGAGGTTGTTGGTATGGGCTAGTAGGCCTTTGCATTGAGGGATAAAAGGTTGCATTATTTTCAAGGTTTTGTAAAGATCTTTGTATGAACTTGTGCATGGTTTCTTCATCTTGACCTATGACATCTAAGAGACTTGCAATGGGAGAAGGTGTTTCATGAATTTCATTATCAAACGTGATATCCTCACCAAACACATAGCTTGAAACATCAACCAAAGATTTCAAAGACATACAAATTTTACCAAAACACATATCCATGGTGAAATTTTGTAATAAGGTTTAGACTATTAAACAACAGATGAAGGAAATTAAGATAGAAACCCAAACAAAGCATGTTGAGAGTATTATGTCACAAAAAGTTGACTAATGCCCAAATAATAGGATAGAGTTGCCGAAGGGTGTTTGGGTCCTAGTCAAGGGTTCTGAAAGTTCAAAGTTTGACTATGCACTACATTGTTTAAGGATGTTGATTCTACTTGCAAATAGTTTTGATAGTAAATAAATTTCCAAGATTTTCTTAATGTTTTCCAATTTGATGCAAGATGCAAGTATGCAATGATGTTGAAGATTTTTGAAGAAATTTGAATGCAATTTTCAAATATGGAATGTAATAATTTACTAATTACAATATGTAGAGACCTAAAAATGATGATTTTGAATGCAAATTTTGACCCTAAATAATGCACTTTCTTTCACCTTTATGATATTTAAGGTTATTGTTCCTATCTGCAAATAGGTTTGATAGTAATTATTTTTCTAGAACTTTTTAATGTAAAGGAAATGCAAATGTATGACAATTTTGGAACAAAATGACACTTTTTTTAATGCAAATTTGAAATGAAAAACTAATCTAAATGGATGAAACACACTGAAATGCAAGCTATGATGCAATATGCATGCAATATTTTTGGATTTTTATGATTTTGTATAATGTGATATGCAACCCTAAATGAGAAATACAAAACACAATGATGCAAAACCTAGATCTAGGGTTTGAAAGAATACCAAATAAAAAAAATATGATGTCAAATATTAGGTTCAACAAAATGATATAAAAAATGTGGTTACTCTAAGTTTAGTATCCAAAACCTAGGTTCCATCATTTCTAGGATTTCATTAGGATGCAAATCAACAATGTGCATAGATTGAATTTCAACCTTCAAGGTGAGTCAATCAGACCTAGATCCGGTCCTTTTGAGTCTTAGGAATGAATTGGAAATGATTTGGACTAATTGACCTAATTACTAGAGTATATGACCTAATATGATAAATGCAATTTCTCAATAATTGATAAATAGAAACAGTCAAGTTTTGAAAGATTTGGAAGGTGTAGATAATTGTGTACCCGCCTAAAAAAATTGGTCCTATTGTTCCTACAAGGATTGGGTCACCCAATGGCAACTGGATCTTTGTAGGGGTGTCTTGAAGTGATTTTGGGATCCTCTAGAGTTGGATCTGAGCTTTTATTTTCTATCTGTAAATTTTCCAGAATGTCCTAAATAGATTATGTAGTTGAGTTTTCATGTCTTGACAAGGTTGATGACAAAAATGCAATAATGCAAAATATATCTTCAAACTATCTCCAATTCTCTTCAAACCTACAAGCTACACATTCACAAAGAGGAAAATGTTGTGCCATATAGGGGCTTGCCTTAGTCAAACCCCATGTAAGTGTTCCCACTTCCACAATGGAAATGTCAATGATAAATCAATAATGGAAAGGAAGGAAACGATGGATGAACACATGTTGCAATTCATCACCATTCAATGGCTTCCTTGAAGGACTAAAGTCATGCACATCACTTTAAGGATCTTGGATTTTTCTTGATAGATTTTCTTGAATGGTTGAATGCTTAGATTCAATGGAGACCTACAACAATGTTAGCCTTCACAAAATATGAACATGAACACACATAAACTTGGACATGATGTTGGATCTTGAATTGTTGTAATAATGCTCTAATAATACTGCTCTTGATTTTCTCTTGATAACAGTTTTTTCTGTTGAATGCTAGAAAATGTGTGTTATTTTTCAAATGGTAAAATAACTAAGTATTTATAGGTGTTTATCCAGTTTCCTAAAAAATAGATTCCAAAAGCCGACACTTCATATTTGAATTTTGGATGTTAAAATACCACCAAAAAAAAATTGAATTTGGGTTCTGGCTAAGGAAGGGGACTCAGTCGCCCATCGGTGACTGGGTCTTGACCCAAATTTCTAGGAAACTCAAAGTTGGGGATAATTTAATGATTGGATGCATTTTTTCAATGCTTGTCCTCCTTCCAAAAATGATAAAAATTAGGCTTTGGAATGCATAATTTGGAAAATTAGAAGCTTAATTAAGTCCAATAAATTAGGAGAGCCAAAACATAATGTGAAACTATTAAGGTATATAATTTTCTACATTACAAGGTGTAAAAATGGTTAGTTCCTCACTAGATTCACCACTAAGATCCTATAAGGGAAAGGTGATCATATAGTGAGTATTTATAGTAAGCCACTAAACTCTGCTACTACTTGGAATTTGGCCCTAGAAAGAGATTGAATATCACTTGTGAAGATCTTTAACTACAAAATATCATCAAATAGAATAAGAAAACAATACTCAAACCAAAGTCATAAATATGATTATATTGAGAACAAGAATTAGATGTCTTTTTGAGAGGTAAAAATCCTTAAAGGAGAAACTCTATTACAACATATAATTCTAAAGTAATATTTAATTTATTAAAAAAATATATAAATTCCTCACAAAGAGTGATATATGTCATACAACCAATGTGTTGAAGACTTGGGTTGTTGGCAACATGAGCATGATGACATTGATGTATGGTGTGGGGAGATTGTTGAAGATTGATGAGCATGACAGTGTATGGTGTTGTCATTGATGGCAACCCATTATAGAGATACAATAGTGTTGTTCTGAAGAACTAATATTTTGTAGATTTTCCTAAATATCAATGTACAATTTTTAGTGTTCACTGAACCAATTTTATGGTCCACGTTGCTTCGCTGTGAAGAATTTGGTCACGTGGTTATGAGGTAATGTTGGTAGGTGTTGAAGGTGTCCAAATCCAAAGATTCAAGCTTATATGTCTTTTGCAGTTGAAGATAATGTTGACAGAGTATTCACTCTAGAAATGAAAAGTTGTTACATAGTGTATGTTGGAATGCTCTGTATTCCACCACAAATGTTTATTTTGCTATGTTGTTTCTTGAAAGTGTTTACAAGTATCAAAAGTGTGTATGCTCCAAGTGGCAAGTGATTTGGTGTTCCACGTGTCAAGTTGTGAGTGAATAGTTGGTTCATTCTTGTTACCCATATTTTTTCCTTAAGACATTATTCAGGATGTTATCTCATTGTTTTGCCTAATTCATGGACCAAATCTAGTTCTCGACAATCTTTTGTCACCCATTTCACACTCAGGTGGTGATCTATTAGGTTTGTTGAACCTCCTATTTTACTGCCTACTTTACTTATCTTTCATCAGGTAGTGTTCTCCTGTCACATCCAAACTTCCTTATCTTCCAAAGTCCATGTACGAAATTGATTGAGCCTTGAGTCTAAGTTTGAAAACATCACTCGCAACTTATGCCTTGAGTGACATTTTCTATGTCATTTTGAACCTGAGCAAGGTTTTGTTAAGTTATGCGAACCATAGGTTTTGCTGCCCACAAAGAGTTATATTGATTAAACTAGATTATTGTCAATCTATTTACTTAATTAAGATGTTAAACAGAATAAAGCTAGTAATTTTCCAAGCACAACATAAACATAAACCAACAAACCATACATGTGAAAACAAAAGTAACACCAAAAAGAGATATTTTATTCATATGTAAATGTTTTTACATTATGTTGGTATAGCTATAATCGCTTGGCTCGAGTACAAAAACCAAGTTGGCAGACACAAAAGAGGCAAAAAGAAGGTATTTTAGGTGCACAAGGTAAACACTAGGACCCAGATGCTCTCTGTAACAATTTGTAGGCATTCAATTTGAGCAGGTGAAAGCTAATTCTTGTGTGATTAGAGGAATTGCAAGAACAACCCATGTCGTTTCTCACTACTCCAATGTGCAATAGAGCCATGACCTCCTCTAGAGTCTCATCCTGGATAGCAAATGTGATGCAAATAGCATCAGCTACCAGCCCAATTCGGGGATAGTAGTTGAGTCCATTTATTGCCACCCTGACACGATGATGGAACTCGGGCTTCACCAAATGCTCCAGTACCCTCACAACCCAGTTTTGACGGTTAAAAGTTCTAACAATGGTGTAGATAAAGAGTTCTAGCATGGTGGTGTTATGCACATGAGCTTGGCTTAGAAACACCTCGCCCAGGATACCTTAGAGCACCTCTTCTTCCACCTCACTCTACACCATGAAGACCTCTTTCAGTTGATCAGAAATATTCTTGAACAGAGGATTGCACTCAATCTCTTCCAGAACAATGTAATCATTCATGGAATTTCCATTTCTTTGGGAGCTCATCATATTGGATGCAATTGATGGTGGGAAAGAAGTGACGCTGCTTGAATTTATAGAATTTTGGTTAGACATGGGTGCATTCATTCAGGATTGATAAGATGTGAATTTAATTGACATTTATGTTCAACTTGCATCAATTGAATTACAATCCTTCATTGGACAGCTCGCATGTACTATGGCTTGGCTTCTTCATACGTTGCATTAAAGATTGATGAGATTATTGGTCCTTTGGCGGCTATTGATCGAGTGATCAATTTTCTCTGCCGATATCTATTCTTGGAAAAATTTCCATTCTCTTATCAATTTCCCGATGAACTTTTGGATACAAGAAGTCACTAATTTAGTAATGGCTTTAGTTTTCGTTCAATGGCTTTGGACATGTTATAAATTAGAGGTTAAACATACATGAAGGGAATTTTGAATCTTCTCGGATACATTTGGGGTGTTTTCAAGGAGGAATGATATTAATTATAGTCTACAATAGCTTATAATATGTGTGTTATAAATTAGAAGATTTGAAGTATGCAAACCTGAGTGTTATGTGTACGATATAGTTGTGTTTTCTTTGAAAAATGAGCTATATGTCTTTTATTTATTGCAGTCTGATCTATTCACATTAGTTACATTTGATGGTCATGATTTTCAATCTTTGTATTGATCATAAATGGTTGTGTTTTCTACCCTCGCGTTAGTCTCATATTTATGAGCTAGTGTTAGTCACCTTTTCTTCTTTTTGGTTAAAAGCACATGTTATTTCTTTAGAATAATAAATTCATTGAAGATCTTGTGAGGGAGCTATACCTTGATAAAATTTAGAAAAAATCCACAAATGCAATTGTGCGCTTTTCAAAGCTATTAGTAGATTTATATCGGTGCCAATTCGGGTTTAGAGTCATTACTTGATTTATCTATCAAGGCTTATTTCATTCACTAACAGATTTTTGGCTACTCCACTAGGGAAATAAATTAGTCGAAAGTTTGAAAATCACCATTACGTCATGCAACAAAATGGTACTTCCTTTTAATGATGTATTCCCTGTTTTGCAGCCAGATTTAGATTGGGTTGGGGTAGAACAAGAAGATATCATTTCACAATTAAATACACTCATGTGGAGGTAAAAAAGGAGTGTAGTAGATTATATGTGAGTGAATTTTGTCTTGGAAGAGGAAGAAGAATGGGCCCAACGACCACCTGCACATGTGATTGAATCGCCCCTAGCACTAATATTCAATTATTACGACGACCCACCTCATCGTTGTAATCGTCAGCCCAATCCACCTCCACGTCAACCAAGGGACCCACTTGCATACCAGACTCAAAACCCACCTCTGGCTCGTCCACCACAGTAACCTCCTTTCCTAATCTTACTCCAGGTGAGTTGGCAACTTTGTTTGTTGTTTATGGCTTCAAATCTCTGGTGCAACCAAGTTGGCTCCCTTGCTTTATCATAATACCATGATCTACCTAAAGGATCCCGAAGGAGATTTCCAAAATTCTCAGGTAAGGATGAACAAGATCTTGAGGACCATATCCTAGCTATGACGGCTATGAGTGTAGTTTTAGGAATTCAATATGAAGATGTGTTTGTAAGAATTTTGATTGAAAGTTTGATTGAGAAAGCTGATGAATGGTTTAGAGGATTGGAAAAGGGAAGCATCACTGGTTGGTAGGTTCTTAAGACAAAATTTCTCCAATGCTACGGAACCCCAACTAATGTCGCAACTACCTTGCGTCACTTTTTCCAGATTATGAAAAACATAGTTGAAACAATGAGGGATTTTGTCCACTGCTTCAATTGGTCTCTCCAAAAGATTCCTGCCCTAGAAAATCCCAACACAAAGATTCAATACCACATATTCATTTATGCTCTTGAACTAGATATATAATTACTTCTGAAAAGAGAGAAAATTCAAGGAATTGAGAAAGCTCAACAAGAGGCAATGAAGGCTAAAGATGATTTCATTGCAATAGGAAAATGGAAGGTAAATTTAAGTATTAAGTTCAAAAACAGTTATAAAACCTTTCATAAGATTCCAGTCAAACATAATCCTATCGTGGAGAACATGAATTTAATGATCCTTGATAATATACATCAACGTAATGAAAAGCATAACCACCCCTGTGTTGATTTATCCTCAAACTTATGCACCTTCATTGAAATTGAAAGTGATTATAGCTCATCTAGTGATGATGAAGATGAGGAGCTTCCAGTAAAGTCACCATTGACTATGACCTCTCCTCCTAGTAAGCTCTCTCCTTCAGGGGTTAGCTCGAGAGGTTTGGTATCGCCTTCTCTTCTTTCTCGAGAATATGAGTCTTTCCTTTTCAAAGAAGTAGAGAATAAGGATATATGCTTAAGTTTGGAAGGAGATGGAAATTTCAGGGGCAATGATCTTCAAAAGAAAGAATGGCAGTCAATTCATTTTAACCCTCTCTTTGATTTTTATGAATTCAAGATATATGATAACTCTCTTTTCATGAGTTCAAAGGATCAATTAATGTTAAAAGGAGAAGATTGTTTAGTCGAAGCTACAATTAATCATGAACAAAGACAAAAAGAGGAAAATACTAATCTCCCAACTGAAGGAGAAAATTAGGGTCAACTCCAACAAGTAATGGAATCTTCAAACACCATCTTTCTTGGCACACAAATTAGTTATGAGAAGTTCAAGTCTACCAGTGAAATTCTTGAAGGCCGGGCAACTGTAAGTGAAACAACTAAGCATTTTGTTTTAGAATCTTCTCATTTTGAAAGAAACATTATACAATATTCAAAGGTTTAAGTGCAGTTAATAGAATCAACTTGTGAAATGGATGAAATTGAAAGAGGAATTGCAATTGATGGATCAACAGTGGAAACTAATGAGTATAATGTTGTACAAACTACAAACTGGGATCCTGAACCTTTAGACAATGTAATTGTCTCTATACAAGGTGACCAAGAGTTCCCTTTGTCTCATAATGTATATGTGGGGTGTCCAATTCGAGGGCTCTTTTCTTTTTGTTCAAAGTGTCAAGTGCAAAACGTGCAGGACAATCTTGGATTGGATGTTATTCAGGAAGATTCAAGTGAACATACACGGGGAAGCATTAATGTGAACCATTTGACTACCGAGGCGTGCAATCAAGGATGGCTCCTTAAACAAAAGACTTTGTTTAAGAAGTCCTTACAAGGTGTTTTTTTTGGTTTCATTTATTTAACAGTGGTGGTTGCAATTTGGCAGTTGGTTGTACACAGTTTTCAATTACTCAACATTGATTCATATAGGAAGCTACTTCTCCCAACCTGCCAATGGATTTGCATAATTATCTCAGGAGTCATTTGAGGTAGGGTTTTCCTACCATGTACATAGTTGAAATTTTATTCTGTCAGTAGTCTAGATGTTTCTTTCTCGGTTTTGTCCTGTTTTTGGCTTGCTTCTATTGTTCCTTCTCCCTGACTCTGTGCCCAATGGATAAGGACTGGTCTGCACTTATGATTCTAGGTTCATTGCTTCATCCTTTGCAGTCCTTGTCCCCAGCTAGAGCCACTGTTACCCATAATTTTTCCTTAAGTCATTATTCAAGATGTTATCTCATTGTTTTTCCTGTCATGGACCAAATCTAGTTCTCAATGATCTTTTGTCACCCATTTCGAACTTGGTTGGTGTTTTGTTGGTTTGTCGAACCTCCTATTTTATCGCCTACTTTACTTATCTTTCATCGGATGGTGTTCTCTTATCACATCAAAACTTTCTTATCTTCCAAAGTGCATGTACGAAACCGATTTAGCCATGAGTCTAAGTTTGAAAACTTCACTCGCAAGTTATGCTTCGTGCAACATTTTCTAAGTCATTTTGAACCTGGGCGAGGTTTTGTTAAGTTATGTGAACCATATGTTTTGTTGCCCACAAAGAGTTATATTGATTAAACCGGATTATTGCTAGTCTGGTTACTTAATTAATATGTTAAATAGAATAAAGCTATTAATTTTCCAAACACAACATAAACACAAACCAGCAAACCATACATGTGAAAACATAAATAACACCAAAAAGAGATATTTTATTCATATGTAAACGTTTTTACATTATGTTGGTATAGCTATAATCGCTTGGATTGAGTACAAAAACCAAGTTGGCGGACACAAAAAGAGGAAAAAAGAAGGTATTTCAGGTGCACAAGGTAAACATCAGGACCTGGATGCTCTCGGTAACAACTTGCAGGCGTTCAATTTGAGTAGGTGAAAGAAAATTCTCATGTGACTAGAGGAATTGCACGAACAACCCCATGTCATTTCTCACTACTCCAGTGCACAACAGAGCCATGACCTCCTCCAGAGTCTCATTCTGGATAGTAGATGTGATGCAAATGGTGTCAACTACCAACCTAGTTTAAGGATAGTAGTTGAGTCCATTTATCGTCACCTTGACATGGTGATGGAACTCAAGATTCACCAAATGCTCCAGTTTCCTCACGCTCCAGTCTCGACGGCCAAAAGTTCTGACAACGGTGTAGATAAATCACTCCAACATGGTGGTGTTATGCACATGATCTTGGCTCAGAAACATCTTGCCCAGGATGCCTCAGAGCAGCTCTTCTTCCACCTCACTCTGCACCATGAAGACCTCTTTCAATTGATCAAAAATGTGTCTGAACAAAGGATTGCACTCAATCTCTTCTAGAACAATGTAATCATTCATAGAATTTCCATCGCTTTGGGAGCTCGCCATATTGGATGCAATTGATGGTGGGAAAGAAGTGACACTACTTGAATTTATAGAATTTTGGTTAGACATGGGCACATTCATTCAAGATTGATAAGATGTGAATTTAATTGACATTTATGTTCATCTTTCCTTGATTGAATTACAACCCTTCATCGGACAGCTCACACATGCTACTGCTTGGCTTCCTCATACGTTGCATTAAAGATTGATGAAATGTTTGGTCCTGTGGCGACTATTTCTTAGGCGATGATCAATTTTCTTTGCCAATATCTATTCTTGGCAAAATTTCCATTGTCTTATCAATTTCCCGATGAACGTTTGGATACAAGAAGTCACTAATTTAGTAACGACTTTAGTGTCTGTTCAATGGCTTTAGCCATGTTATAAATTAGAGCTTAAACATAGATGAAGGGACTTTTGAATCTTCCTGGATACATCTAGGGGTGTTCTCGAGGAGGAATGATATTAATTACAGTCTATGATAGCTTATAATCGATGTGTTATAAATTAAAAGATTTGAAGTATGCAAACCTGAGTGTTATGTGTACGATATAGCTGTTTTCTTTGAAAAATGAGCTATATGTCTTTTATTTATTGCAGTTTGATCTATTCACATGTTACATTTGATGGTCATGATTTTCAATCTTTTTATTGATCATAAATGGCTGTGTTTTCTGCCCTCGTGTTAGTCTCATATTTATGAGCTAGCGTTAGTCACCTTTTCTACTTTTTGGTTAAAAGCACATGTTATTTCTTTATAATAATAAATTCATTGAAGATCTTGTGAGGGAGTTGTACCTTGATAAAATTTAGAGAAAATCCACAAATGCAATTGTGTGCTTTTTAGAGCTATTAGTGGATTTATATCAATGTGAATTCGGGTTTAGAGTCATTACTTGATTTATCTATCAAGGCTTATTTCATTCGCTAACAATTATGTTGTTGCTTCACTAGTAATGCTAACCTAAAGTTTTAGGGGTTGTGTAGAGTTAAATTGTGTCTAAAGAGGAATCATGGGAGTGATTATAGTTCATGCCAACTTATTTTGGTGGTGTAAACATTTTGGTTCTTTCCACAAGGCATGCGTGTTGGTGTTTTGAGCTAACAAGTTATGTGGTGCATGGTACATCCAATTAGGGCAACCTAATTGATGGTTTTGTTGGTTGTGGTATATATAAGGTTAACTCCTTGTGTGAAAATGTGGTATGAGGCAATAGTGTGTGTGAGAGAGATTTGGTGCAAAAAGAAGTGTGAATTGTAGTTGTGGTGAAGAATGAAGTGTGTTAAGTCAATTTTCCGAGCTTCAGTGGAACTGTATCTTCAACATATGTCAAATGTATTGTTAACAGTTCATCATTAGCAATGAGCCACCCTTTCTTCTATCTCTTTCTATTCTATGTATTGAACCCTTTGGCAATGAGACACTGGCAGTGAGCCTTTCTCTCTTTTCTAGATAGTGAGTCCTTGGAGAGTGAGTCCACCTTTCTGTATCAAACATTGTAACCGATTATAATATATTGTGAGATAATCCTCACCATGATTTTTCCCTTTCTATGGTTTTCCACCTAAATCTGGTGTTCTTGTGTTCCTTGTTGTGATGCATGATTTATATGTTCCTTTCATTTACTACAAGCTTAATGTGATGCATTGAATGAATGTTTAAGTTGATA